>PVJI01025724.1:0-20023 GCA_004026765.1 Micronycteris hirsuta | reverse complement strand
GTCACTAACCACTTCATAAGATGAGGATACCCGCCATTGTGACTATCCTGCAGACCCTAAGCCCTCAGCACAACCCATGTGCACAGTGAGTCACTCCAGGACAACTTTCACATAGATGCACCCAGTTCTGACCATGAGTTCAACTGTATTATTAAGTAAATTAAGAAGGCAAGGCCACAGACAGGGTCACATAGCTTATCCTTAGATTCATACCTATATTAGGCACGAACATTAAGTAGTAATGAGGTTGTTTCCAGAGTGTTTAATCTGAGGTGTCTTGGGTTTTTTTGTCAGGAGCCATGTCCACCACAACCAGTTCGCTGTGAAACCCAAAACCTCCAGTTAGACTTTATCTGTTCCTTATTGTAGTTTCTTGAGGCCATGAGAATAACACCTGCTGGGACAAGAGGGAGGGGGATTGGCAGAGTGCAGCTGATTTCTGTTTAAGGTTAGATGGTTTCATTTCATTGAAACTGGATCACTGGTATTGTTGACTGGGAAGAGAATGCATTTTCCCATCTCACCCATGTGGTGACGATATTGCTATAGACATTTATTCGATGACCACGTGATATAAGGACGCATCAACTCATTATGTTGTCTGAACTGCCTGCCAATTTGTAGAACATGTAAGACCAGGAACATAAGTGGCTTCCAGGTTCTGAAGCATAAAGCTAATTTTCAGAAGAATTTTAAAAAATTTAAATCAAGTTGCATAACTGACATCTCATCTGTAAACATATTTAACAGTTGGCAAAGATCAGAGCTAGCTGGCATTGAATCTGCAGCCCCAGTCGCCTCTGCATGGATTGCAGTCCTAAGTGCATTTTCAGATGGCTGCCCACGGGCCATGAGGGTCATATATGCATCTGTCTATATGGCTCATTAGTGTGCAGTGCAGGAACTGAATGGGACACTCACTCTGGGCTAGGCATTAACTTTGAAATGATGGACACCATGAACAAAGAGGTAGCCAGATGCCAGTTCAGCAGGTCTGCTTGCCTCTGCACTGAGGAGGTGGTGTAGCCCTGAACCAAATGCTCTCCAACATGGACCTAAAAGCTGTCAGGCAAAGCCAAGGGGAAAAGTCCGCTGGTTCAATCTTTATATAAACAAGCTGCAAATGTTATTAAAATATCTATAATAATCGAAGTACCCATTCTAACAACTGTGCTCCAGTGTGTGCTGCTTAGCAGATAGGAGTTGGCTAAAAGGAAGGAAAGAAAAGGGTGCTTATCAAACCCTGCACCCAATTCTCATGTCACATCACAAGGCAGGAGTTAGAGCCCATCCCACAGTTAAAGACCTGAGACTTAGACTGCATGTCTCTCCCAAGTGAGAGGAGCCAGCATGGAACATGAGAACTCTGACTCAGATCCAGCCCTACGGGGTGACTCAGTGATAAGTCCCCACCACAGTCACCCATGTAGTCTGCTTTCTAGGGAAATCAGAGGATGCTCTGGTAGGCAGTCTCTAAGACCCTCTCCTCCCGGCATATACCCCCTCCTTTATTGAAGCAAGGCTGGCCTATTGTGACAGGTAGAATGTGGCCTGAGTATGATATGAGATTTTGCTGCTTCCACTTTAGTCTCAATTATCACTGATTCTGGAATCACTTACTGTAGGGAGTCAGCCACCATGTCATGAGGACACTCAAGCAGCTCTGGGGAGAGGCCCATGGATGGAGAAACTGAGGCTGCAGCCAACAGCCAGCACCCACTTTCCAGCCACTTCAGAAGTGGGTCCTCCAGCCCCAGCTGGACCTTCAGATGAGTGCATCCCTGGCTAACCTCTGTCTGCGATTTCATGAGACTGAGCCAGCCAGCAAAGTGCTGCCCACTTCTGACCCACGGTAACTGTGAAAGATCATAAATGACTACTTTTGCTTTAAACTAGGATGTTTTCGGGAAAGGAAATAGATTTATGGTCTATTGCACAGCAATAGGTCATAAGTACACATATAAACTTGTTTATTTCTAAATATGTAATCCAGTGACATTAGACCTTGGCAGTACCCCCTCCAGTGAAATCAGGTGGTGAGGAAAGAACACTGCCTGCTTCACCAGCCCGCGCTGACAGCGGGACCTCGGGGGCTCGGCAGCTCCAGATTTTTGCTGTGGCCAGCTTGGAGGTTTGAGTCCATGGTTAGGAACTACAGGAGTGATGTGTACCCTGGTTGCCCTATGGAGATGCTGTGCACTTGGCTTCTTCCCTGTATCAGCTCTCACCTCGTTGTCACCTCTTTTCCAAACCAGCCATCTTAAAGTAGCAGCCCAATCACTCTATGACTTTCCCGGTACCTATATCCCATACCACCTTCCCTTATGATACTTTGCTTTATTCATTCAATTACTTGCCTTGCTGTCCTGCCCCACCCCTGTACTCTCTGTGCCTAAAACAATGGTGGCACATTGTAGGTGGCCAATGGATACTGGTTGAATGCATGACTGAGGCTTGTGAACCTGGGGAGGCTAAAGGATGACTGAGATATTTAGGAGATAGAAGCAAGCCCTTCCACGTGTTGAAGTGGGAAGTGGAGGGAAATGACGGGGTTGTTTATATTGATTTGTATCTTCTGCTTGGTCTCAATACTGATGGAAACTTAACAAGTTGATGAAACAGCTTATAAGTGCTTACCATATATGATTCACAAAGCATTCTAATGACATGACTTCATTTGCCCTTTACAAAGTCTGTGAGCTACAGCAAGAACAACATTTAGCT
This sequence comes from Micronycteris hirsuta, assembly GCA_004026765.1. Classification (NCBI taxonomy): domain Eukaryota; kingdom Metazoa; phylum Chordata; class Mammalia; order Chiroptera; family Phyllostomidae; genus Micronycteris; species Micronycteris hirsuta. The sequence goes on along the minus strand of PVJI01025724.1, from coordinate 17,299 downwards.
GCTTTTGCATAGCAAACCATCCCAAACCTTACTTGCTGCAAACAGCAAGTGCTTATTTAGCTCATGATTCAGCTGGTAGGCCACTCAGGCTGGGAGCAGCAGGGGGCGGGGGCGTATGGTAGTTTGGGCTGTGCACCATTGCACCACACCTCTCTAGGCAGTGTGCCGGTGGCCCAGCGAGCTGTGTCAGCTGGGACTCCTCTTCTCTCCAACAAGCGTCTCTTCTCCTAGCAGGCCAGCCAAGGCTTGTTCTCCAGGAAAAAGCAAGAGCCAAATCGAGTCATAAGGCAACCCTGTTCACAGCATGGAGACTGAGGCTCTACCTCCCAGTGGCAGGGCTGACCTGCTCGACTGCAAATGCTCTAGGCTCAGGATAAGGAGGGAACTGGGGATTTGTAATCCATCAAAAGAGGGGTTCAGAGAAAATTCAGTGACTTGCCCAGTCGCAGGGCTCAAACAGAGACATGAGTGTAGGTTTTCTGCCCCTAAACTCACTGCTCACTTCTCAGTTCTCAGCATATAGGAAGTTCTTAGACAAGAAGCCTGTTCCCTTCCCTTTCGTCACCAAGCCAAAGTATCTTCCCCTGGACTTTGTCATCTGGGCTTATAGCAGTGACACCCAGCTTTGATTTAAATATTGATGCTTCTGGTGGGAATAGAATTCTCCAACATAGAGGGTGCAGTCAGGCTTTCTGTTCCACTTTGCGGACGCTCTATGGGTATTCTTTGTACACGTAAGAACTGTGTAGGCACTTGCTCTAGGTGATGATGGTAAAAATGCAAGGCCAGGTGGATGTGGAGATAGTGGGCGACAAACAGGAAAGTCCACACTCTCTTCAGAGATCACACAAATAGTAACAGAAGACCATTAGCAACTGACTCACCCACTGTGTAAATCCATTAGAAATTTCCAGTGGAGTTACTTAGGCAGAAAACAAACTCAAAATACCAGATGCCTTATAGGGTACAAAAGAAATCTCAAAGCTGCCTTTCCCCTTTGTTGGCCAATTTTAGAAAGATTAAAATGCAATGTGTCATGTTTACCAAGAATGGTAATTAAAAATGTCATTAATGAGTGTTTAAGTCAAATAGTGAATTAAAATAAAAGAACAACTAAACACAATTTTACACAATTCTTTTTCCCATAGAAAACAGCATTATTGATCAACTTAGAGCAGGAGTTGGTAAACCACAGCCCGTGGGCCAAATCCAGGCGCTGTCTGTGATTGTTTATGTTTTACGGAAGCACAGCCACACTCACGCATTGACCGTTTATCTGTGGCCATTTTTATGCCATAGCAACAGGGTTGAGTAGTTGCAATGCAGAACACAGGGCCTTCGAAGCCTAAATCACTTACTATCCGGTCCTTTCCAGAAAAGTTCTGTTGGGCCCTGATCCGCACCCTCAAATACAAGGTCAGCAGGAGGTCCTATGCTGGGCTGATGACAGACAGTCAGTCATATAGTCTATGAGCCAAGCGTGACTTGTTGAGCCACCAGGTCACAGTGCTAGGCATGGCATTTGTCCAACCGAATGGCACAGAATCCAGACCAGGCTGGTCCCACCTGGGAGAATGTGTACGTGGTGACTCTTGCTAGTCCATTCACTTAGAGTGTCAGAGAACCTGCTTAGCCCAGGCCCCTAGGACCTGCCCCACAGCCAAGCAAGCAAAGCCACAGCTCTGGCCCGACGTGCGCTGGAGCAGCTCTGAGCCAGAGTCATTGCGATCCTCCTGCTGCCTAGACAAACAGTCTGTCAGCTCCAGGAAGGCCAGAACCAGCTGGGAGAGCAAAGACCAAGCCAGTCAACCCGTCAGGAAGCTCAGCTCACACTGGAGCTGTACCCCAAAATGGCCAATACCTCAGGTCAGGCATGAAGGGTTTCCTGAGTCTAAACACATGAGTTCTGTTGGGATTGCCGTCCTCTCTGAGGGGTGGTTTGCATTTGAAAAGGCCGAGATTGACAAGGGGTCCCCTCAAGTGTGGTTTATCCCAGGACTCACATCAGTCTACATGGTCCCAGGCCGGCACTATTTCCAGCCTACCTCCTGAAAACCCTCTATGGACCTGAGGCCTTCTCTCTCCTAAGTGTGGCCTCTCCACTCCACAGAGCCCCTCCTGTGATGTTTATACCACCCTGAAGCTGAGGTGCTCTATAAACTCATGGTGCGTTTTGAAGGCTCCACACCCTCATTTTCCTACTCTTTCCTGCCATGTCCAACAGTATTGCAAATCTTATTTAAAACTAAATTGCCAAACTTCTTCTTCTAGTAGTGATGGATTAGGTCATTTAAAATGAGATTCCCACTGAGTACAAGCTAAAAGCTGAATACAATATGGAAACTTTAGTTTAAGAACATCAGAGAACTCAAAGTAAAGAATGACTGAGCCAGACTGAAGTGAAGACGGAGACCCAAGAGGTAAGCTCCCTTCATGCCTGACCTGCCCACAGCATTTTCCACTTTCAGAGAGGGCAGCTGAGATGCAGGGCAGCACATTTAACAGATTCAAAGGGTAGTAATGAATGTCAAGGTATGGACAAAATAGCCTTGGCTCAGTTGGCTGGAGCATCATCCTGTAGACCAAAAATTTCCAGGTTTGATTTCCCATCAGGGCATATGCCCAGGTTGTAGGTTTGATCCCTGGTCAGGGGGTCTATGAGAAGGCAACCATTTGACGTTTCCCTCTCTCTCTCCCTTCCTCTCTCTCTAAAAGCAATGAAAAAATGTCCTCAGGTGAGGATTTTTTAAAAAGATATGGACAAAATATAAAGCCAAGAAAAAGCTAGCCTGTGTGAAAGATAAGTCTTTTCAATAAATGGCACTGGGTCAGCAGGAGATCCACATGGAAATAAAAGAAAACTGGGTGAACTCATACTATATAAACACATTTGTAGGTCTAAATGTGAAAGGCAAAACAATAAAGCTTTTCAACAAAAATACAAAGAATTTTTTTTAACGTGGGATAGAGAAAGACTAATTAAACAAGGTGCAAAAAAGCATTATTCACTAAGGGAAAGACTTGATAAATTGTTCTACAATAATTTTAAGACCCTCTGGTGTCAAGAGACACCAGTAAGAAGGGAAAAGATTAGCCATGAAGAGGAAGCAAACGCCTGCAGTATACTTACCTTACAGAGGCCTCTTTCCCATGTTTATAAGGGATTTCTACAAACTAAATAAGAAAATGGCAATCAAATAGAAAATTGAGCAAGAGATTCAAATGGTCATTAAATCTAAGAATAGGTACTTGAGTTTATTAATAATCAGAGAAAATTAAAGTCACAGTTGATTGCCCTATACCCACCGGAACGCCAATGCTTTGCTGTGATATGAAGTGGCAGGGCTCTCACACATTGAGAGCTTCCGTCAGCGCAACCGCTTCAGAAGACAGCTGGGCATTGTTTGTAAAAGCTGAGGACACAAATAACATAGGACCCAGCAATTTTATCCCAGGTATGTTTCCAACTGAACTGCATGATCATGTGTGCCAAGACATATATACAATAATACTCATTGCAGCAGTATTTGTCACCGTCCTAAACTGAAAATAACCCAAATGTACATCAGTAATAGCCATATATTCATAAGGTGTTGTGCTAGACAGGAATGACAAGAAATGGTCTACAGCTAAATATGGCAAGCCATATATAAAAGAATACTTACTACATACTTTCATTCTGATAAAATTCAACCCAGCAAAACCAAACCATAATATTCAGATGCTAAAGGAAATCAAAGAAGTGATTTCCATCAAAGTCAGGATAATTGTTTCCTCTAGGGGCAGGGCAACGGGGGTGGAGTCCTCCGGGAGTGGTATTGTTTTCCTTCTTGACCTGGGTACTGGTTATGCAGGTCTTCACTTTGTGATAAATTATCTTGGCTCTGTGTAATTTTCTTATTGTGTTTTATATTTCACAATAAAGGAAGATAGAAGGAGAATTTGCAATCAACCACCACTGAATGAAGCCTTCAGGCCAGGCACTGACGCTCAGGGCTTACTCATAGATACGTAATCCAGTGGACTCTTGAGGCTTTTATTTGCTGTGGATCTCATAACTGGTCCCATCTCCTTGTTTGGTTTCAGGGCAGGAAGCTTAGCACCACCTGCAACCATTCAGGATATAATTGCAAGCTTTCCTGTGAGCTAATCTTACTTAGGGCTTTATTATTTTTTCTACTCCCAGTTTTTGTATGTAACATCCTCAATGAGTCATTGGATCTTCTCTTGTTTTATGCATTTTGATAAGTAAATTTATTTTCTATCTTATTATAGTTTTTATAACTAGTACTGTCTCAATTATCTATTGCTGTGAAACCAACAGTGCTAAAATTTAATGAGTTAAAACAATGATGGTTATTCCTCATGACTCAGCTATCTTGGCTGAGTAATAGAGGCTGCTGGGATTGGAACATCCCAGACGGTTTCTGCACTTGGCTGGGCATGCTTTCTGAGCTCCACGTGGTTTTCCCAGTGGGGCAGCTGGATCTTATTACATGACTCAGGGCTCTAAGAGAGAGCCTTCCAGGAAGTCAAGCCCAATGTGGAAGCTCTTACCAGTCTCTCTATCATGGTGCTAACATTAATTTGGCCAAAGCAAGACACATGGTCAAGATCATCGGGAGGGAACAATGCAAGAGCAGGAATACCAGGGTCATCATGAACCACCAAAATAAATACATGCTCATCACCATAATAAATATATAATAGTAAATAATAAAAAATAAATAATAAATACAAACACAGAAATAATCAAACACGTACATTCAGGAATACATACAACAATATAAAGGTTTTTAAAATATATATTTCTGTTCACTATTTCTTCTTCAATGATTTGACCAATGACTTACTAGAGACCAAAGTTCCACCTGTTACAGCATGTGATCTCCATTCAGAGCATCACTGGTAGGAAACTTCCCAAGTGTATGCATTTATATGAATACTGCGGCACTCATAAATTTCCAAAGGGGGAGCTCTCGGGTGCCATAACCACTAAAGGACATGGGTGCCCGTGCTTTGCCAAGGGTCTGGGGACTCCAGCTGCCTGTCCAGAAGCCTGGCTCTGACCTTTCACAAACTTCTCAGAGCATCTCCCCAGCCAACCTGTCCCACTATTGGAAATTGCTGCCTTGGTATTTGCAAGTGGCAACCATGAAGGTGTAGGAATTGTGGCACATTCACCTGAGCAAATAAAGCTGTGAGAAATCCCCATCATAAGGAGGCATCCTCAGCCTATGGACAGTGTAGCCTCGGCAGAAAGTATCCCCACTGTTCAAACGTTGAATCGCTGATCGGCAATGTCCAGGGGCCACTTCCTGGAAAACACACTTCTGGGGTCCCTTCTCACCACCTCCCTGCACAAGCAGTTCTGCTGCCTGTGCCCGTGGTGGCTGCAGAGAGCTCCGGGCTGAGTGCTACTGCCACTCCTCGACAGCTCAGGGCTCCTGCTTGGGTTCAGCAGAGGTGACACTGCATGCTCACCCCAATCCCCTGCCTGCCTGACTGAGGTGGTGTGTAGCATCCCTTCCCTAAGATGGCATGGTCCCCAACCAGGCCACCATTATACCGTCTCATAAAGGATGCTGGCAGGACTCTTTAACAACAAATAAATATGTTGTAACAGTCCTTTCAGTTTGCCAAAAAGAAGGCACTAATGGTTGTGAAGGCTTACTGTGTGCTAGATGCTTCAGTTATTACCCAGCTAAACCTTGACTATTTTTGTGAGAGATATTGTTATGCCCATTTTCATGGTTCTACAAACTGAGGTGCAGAAATGCTGTCCTTGGCCAAGCTCACATAGCCAGTCAGCAGAGGAAGTAGGACTGAGTCTGCCTCTCTCTTTGTCCAGCAGCGTAGTCCCTTCTTCCCATTTCCCTGTCCTTCTTGCCCTCTGCACCTCGCCCAGAATTCAGAAATGAGCCTGGGCTAGTGCCTCGATCTGTACTATCCCACAGAAATATAACGCAAGTCAGAAATGTAAGCCATATATGTAATTTTAAATTTTCTAGTAGCCACATTGAAATAGTAAAACAAAATAAAATTTATTTCAATGTGCAGCCAATGTAAAAAACTACTAATGAGATATTTTATTTTCTTTGTTTACCACATACAACTTCTCAGTTTGGACTTGACGCATTCCAAACATCGCCAGCTATCTGGGCCGTGGGCCATGGGCCATCCTATTGGACCGTGCAGGTCTCAGTATTTTGAGATATCAGTTTTTAACAAAGTGCTCAAACCATGTTAATTGTAAAGATGCATTTGTTCTTCAAAGCTCATGGCTGTGAGTGGACATTGTAAAAAAGCATGATGATCAAACTCAGTCAAAAGTAATGCACCACACCTCCTACAAGTCTGCAAATCAAAGCTGAAAACCTCCGCCCAGCCCGGGCTGCAGCAGGGTGTCTCCAGCCGCTGGGGCTCCTTTCATACAGAGGTCCTAAAGTCCTAACAGCATCAGGAAAAACATGTTTGAAAATGTGTTCCATCAGATGTCCTGATCTGCCTAAAGTATTCTAGTTATTTCAAAAGAAATAGAACCCTGCTGACTGGAATCTAAGGAAGGAAAATGTTTTTTAAAAAGAGTTGCAAGCTTGCTTTAGGAAAAAAAAGTCATCTGATATTTGATAAGGATTCCTAGTCCTCAGACAGAGACACAATCAGTATCAATAACAAGACGAATAAGGCTAGTGAAGGTCAACTTTGATTCTGACTGGGGAAAAACAGGCGCACTGACAATGATTAAGATGATTACTCCTGCTGTATTCCCTTGGGTTTTCTTCCATTATCTGTGATGCGAGAAGGCAAAAAAGAGTGAATGGAAACACTCAAGCCCTGTTACCCAAGACTTTTGCTAGTCTCCCAAGAATGAGAAGGAGAAGAACAACGCCCAGGAGTGCTCTTCCATATCTAACTAGAGAAGTCAGAGGTGAACATCAGACCGGACTAACGGACAGGCAGCAAAGGCGAAAGTGGCTGCCACGCCTTTAGAGCCACCTTGGAGGTCACGTACCCAGACAGCTCTACATTATTGGATGGAGCAAAACGTGTCACAAATCAAGCCTGTGTCACAGTGATGGATAAAAGTCAAGTTACAGCTATGTTTTGGGAACCTACTATGTGCCAGGTGGTGTGTGATATGGATGCAATGATGCTGTCCTTAAAGAATTTAAAATAAACTTGAGTGCCACATTCTAATTATTTAAAATATTGACAAATGTTGGCTGTCTGGTTAACTGTATCTCAAAATTTAACCAAAATCATTTGTACACTGTTATTTTAATTATGAGTGAGAGTTTTCTACAAGATAATCTTTTTTGTCTTATTTAGCCAAGTTTATCATTTTGATTAAATTGCCCCATGGGGTATATATAACCCTAACAAGTATGGTAGTTCTCCCAGGAGGGGCGACTTCAACGAAGGAGTGATGTCCAGGAGGAAGAGCCAGTGTCTACAAGGCACCTGCATATCACTTCTCCTGAGAAATAGTGGCTCTAATATAAACATATCAAAAAACAAAGCTAGTCGCTGTCCTCGAGTTGTTTTTGAAAAACTAGGATAGACATGGCAATCTAATAAAGGAAAGGAGATACGTTAACACAAGTTGTTTTAAATTTAGTCTGAACTTCACAGCTTTTGGTTTTAACATGATGGCACAAAATCTCTGTTTCCCTATTTCCTTCTGAGAGATGATCCAATAGCAACAATATTAAAAACAGAAACTACCCCTCTGATGAACCTAGAGATACTGAAATCCCAAACTATGATGTAAGAGGGAAGGCTGCCCGCGTAGTGGTCAAAGGGTGTGGGAAGACGCAGAAGGGAAGAGGTCAGAAAGCCTGGTGGAAAAGGCTTCTTGCTCAGAGGGAGTGATGCACCTGGAGTGCCACCCACCAATCCTTAGTCTTCAGTGATGGGAATACAATGGCAGATGTGCTTTGCTATAACACACTTTGTGCAAGTACTTGAAAGCTGAAAAGGCAGAGAAACAACCAGGGTTGTTAGGAGCGGTTTGCTGGTGAGGGGGAATGGAGGATTCATTGGCACGCACAGCCCTGCCTTGTAAAAGAAAGCCCTACTAACGTGGACCAGTCCATGGCCCTTTCTCTAGGAACTACTTTCCAATGACTTGTCCAGGAAGAACTCATCTCTTTTAAAGATAAAAAGTCAAATGAGTTGGTACAGAATATAATGAAATAAACCGCATGAAATAAAAGGAAAAATGTGACAGGAAAATCAAATTCCAGACAGAGAACATTCTCCTGAAAAATATTGTTATAAATCAGATGAATTGTGAGTAAACATACTGCTATGGGATCAACAAAGCAGTGAAGAAATTGCCCTCGTAAAGCCAATGTGAGAGCAAAGATACAGGACGTCAAGATATGATGTGAAAGATGACAGAGGGAGGCAAGCTCTGAGCCAGCAGAGGTCAGGAAAGCAGTGTCTTCCAGAAGCAAAGCCCGCTTTGGAAGACAAAGAAATAAGAATGCTGCAGAAAACAGCGGGAAGTACAGGACTGAGAAAACCGAGGACACTAAAATGGAAACACTAAAGTAGAATTAAGGGAATTGAGAGCAAGACAGGCAATAGAGATCCAACACATGCATAACAGCGGCAGAGAACTCAATAACACGGAACAGAGATTTGTAAATGTAATGCTAGAAAATTTCCCTGAAATCGAAGAAGACATGCACTTTCTTATTTAAAAGGACACATTGCTTCTTAGGAAAAAATGACAAAGAACAGTCAACCCTGAGACATAACCTGCAAAGTGATCACATTTTTGGGTTAGAGAGGCTTTAGGCTGCCTCCAGCATGCCCATAACACCAACCAACACCAGGAGACAGAAATAGCCTGAAAAGTCCCCCAAACAGAAAAAGTGACTAAAAACCTTTGAACCCAGCCAGACTGCAGTTTACCTAAGAAGCAAGAGGGAAAACATTTTTCAAATATACAATAGTTTGAGAAACTGCTGCAGGAGACACTTGAGAAGTCACAGCAGAGGACGGGGTCTGAGCACTGCCTGTTTAACTGCTGCATGAAGAGGGAAGCAAAGCTAGGATGATTCATCCACAAGAGAATGCAGGAGAAGGGTCACTGGGTAGTGAAGATTTATGTGAGAGGAATGGAGGGAGGGCGCAGATGTGATTTGATAGATATTATAAGCATGGTGGTTTCTTAATCTTTGAGAACCAGAGAAAGATCAAGGGAGACCAATAAAATTGATGAATAAATTAAAAGAGAAATACACTCTTTAAAATACAAAGGGAAACATTAAGAAAAATAATTAAACAAGGTTAAATGGCTTATTGGCAGGGAGAGAACAGGAAGAAAATATACTACGTTCATCATCATGTATGATAGGAGTCAATGGATGTTTTTCAAAGAAACAGAAGATTCAGTGTATTCTATTTAATTACAATTAAAAGTTAAGCACTTTAACAAATTATCAAATAAAACACATACATCAAGCTAAACAAAGATGTAAAAGCTACTAAAAACAGAATGTATAACAAAACAGAAGTAAGACTATATCAAATAAATGCATGTAAATGCATTAAATTAATACATAAAGAGAAAACTCAAATATTAAATCGTGGAGCAAAATCAAACAATATACTGTATATTAGAAACACATCTAAAGTGAGTCAAAGTGTCTGAAGGTAAAAGGGTGAGTGGAGGCAGAGCAGCAAATGCAAAGGAGAAAGAAAGCAGGACCACGTCTGAGGGAGTGTGGGTTCAAGGAAGTGGCATCAAGAGAGACAGGGAGGGCGCTCCACAGTGGCAAAGGCAAGTCCATAATGGAGATACCAGCAGTTCCCATTATTACCAGTGTGAATACCAGCCCACCAAGCGAGAGGGCATTGACGTTCATAAAGGGTCAAACACAGCACATCAGGAAAGCCACACAGAAGATAGATTCATAGAGAGAAATCTTAGCAGATTTCAGTTTCTGGCAGAGTAAGTGGACAAAAATGTTACAGAAGACCAAAATAATATCATTAATCACTTTTTTCAAGTGCCAATGACACATAAAAATCAACGGTTTAATAGGAAATACAAAAAACCTCACTGTGCTTCAGAAATTAAACTTAGAACGAATATTATTCTCTGATCTTAGCAGATGCCTGACTCTTCAAGCCAACCCCCCCACAACTGACTCCAACTGAAGTTCGTGTTCCTCCTCCAGGGTTTGCCACGGTGGAAGTAAGCGTTCTCATGTTCGTTTTTCTTTTATGTAAAATAAGACAGGGTTTTGGGAGATGGCAAATTAGAATCTTTTGGAGTTTCCAATTCCAACAGGGAAAGTCCAAGGTGTTTTGAGAGATGATGTAAGACATGCCGGACCCACAAGCTTCAGGCTGACAGAGGGAATTTTATCAAGTTGTAGTTCGCCAGACTAGTCAGTACTTTTGACTAACATTTTATCGTGTGCCAGCCGAGCACTGTCCTGCACCCTGTGCGCTTCACTTCATTTAATATTGATTCACTTCATTTACCCCATGATAAGCTAGCTATGTTACCGCCCCACTCTACAGATGAAGAAACTGAGGCACGGAACGTTCATGTGATTGCCCTGACTTGCCCAGCCAGTTCCGGTGGCCTGCCTCTGCAGTCTGAGCAGAGCCCGCATTGCACCTGTCACTAGCGTAGTGTTCATGCCTCGTGAAGAAGCCTCCACCCTGAGAGTGGAGGAGTGACCTGCTCCATCCACCCAGAAATCCTCCAAAATGCCTACACTGGCAGTACAGCAAGGCCTGCCAATGTATACACACACAATTTCAAGGAGATAAATAATGAATTCAACCAGACCCTAAAAACAGCAAAATTCTCAGCTCAAAAAGACACTGGGTGGCATCCTGAAACCTTCGCCTGGCTGGAATTTTGAGAGTGCAGAAACTCCTGGATAAGATTTGTGCTTGCACAGTCAGCTCAGTTGTCAATCAAACTTGGAAGTCTCCTCTCCTACTGGCTTTCAGCTAATCCCATAGGTCATGTTCAGCATCCACCCAGGCAGGGCTGGCAGCAGGCATGGGACAGGCCCAGCACCTGTTAGAAGCCCCAGGGTGACCTGAAAGTGGCCGTGGCCCATGAGTGACTTGCTTGACGAAGAACGCACGCAGCAGCCTGGGCCAGGAAGGCTGTGTGTGAGAGAGGGCTGTAGGGGTGTCAGCACCTGTGAGGGCTGGGGGGTGTCAGCACCTGTGAGACTGTTAAGTGGCACAAAGCATGTCCTAGGCCTGTCTTCAGGTTCACATCTCCTCTCAAACATGTCACCGGCGCAGCAGCTCAGGGTGTGGAAGTTTCCTTCCCTGGACACAACACGGGACTTATAGTGTGAACTTCAGCTTTACTGTGAGTTCCATAAGAATGCAGTTCTGCTGGCGATGGACCCCACCACCAGCAAGACCCTGTTCTCTCGGGCGATAATGCTCCCTGGAACACTTTCAAAACATGTACCCTGTGTGAAAACTAGATGTAACATGGAAAAGAAAATCACATATGTAAATATGTTGGTGATATGTGCTGAAATAGATCTATTCTTTATATGAAGGTAGGATTTCTTAAAGTGATTCAAAATGTGACACAGACATACTGTCACCTCAAATCTGTGTGTTGTTTTAGAGTGTATCATGAAAAATACAGCTAGTACATCAACCGATGATTTCAGAAGTGTGTGAAGTTTTCTTTATGAATTTGTATAGAAAGAATCATTTTAAGGTGGAATCTTAGGCGATGACTAAGTTCATGTGTTTCACGGCAGAAGCCTGGGACTTGGGAAGCACAGGGTGGGGGGTGCGGTGCAGCACAGGGCCCGAGGCGGGGCCTGCTCCATGCTCCAGAGAGCTCTCTTTTTGAAAGAGGCACTTGATTCTACCCATGATTTCTTTAATCTGAACAAATTACAGTGAACCAACTCAGTGCTCTTTCAGTATCCACTCAGAAGCTGGAGGAAAAGTCATGGTTACACACGATGGATGCGGGTTAAATCCTCACACCGTTTTAAACTCATTTGGGCTTTTCCCTCTACTATGTCACCTCGTCAATCACCTGTGCAAGTCTTGGGGAAACCAGGGGCTGTCCGGGGCCCAGCAGGGTGTGGAAGGCGCTGGTACTCACTACTGCACGTTCTGGCCTGAGGCAGTGGGAGGGCAGCAGGGCAATGAGTCTGGCGGGCCGGTAACCCCCCAGGGTCCCTGAAATGTAAGGAAATAAAGGCCCGCCAAGGACCAACTGGGTATAGAAATTTGAATTTTTTTATAAACACCAAGTCTCCAATTTTTCAACATTCCTTAAACTCCAAAACCTGAAAAGAGTGCTTTGGTGTTTGGGCAGTGGAAACAAGGGAATCCAGCCGCACTGGACATGGCGGCCCCTGGCCTCGCTAGGGCGCTGGAGGGAAGCCACTCCGGGATCTGATCTGCGGGCCTCGCCCAATCTCAGTCCTCACTGGGCTTGAAAATAACAACTTTCCAGACACAAACGTTCTTATGCAGAAAAAGAAGATAACATTTTCTGAGTGCTTAGACCTGGAGCAGGTGTCCTTGTGAGGGCTTTACCAGTGTAGCTTCTGTAACGACCGTAGGAGAAACAGAGGCATCGTTACCATTGTGCAGATAAGGAACCAGCCGCACCCCGGGAAGGTCCCAGGAGAGGGCTGTGGGCGTGCCACGCCACGGCGTTTCCAGCAGACAGCAGCTAAGACGCAAGGGCCGTTTCATGCTCCTCTCACGGTCCTCACATGCAAATATCGATGCCACGTTCGCAGCCACACGTGCACCCAGGAAGCGCTGTCTTCAGGCTTAGGCTCCTCGGTTCGCTTTCATGCTTGTGCCCCCAGAGCGCTCTCCCCAGTGTAGGTGCTGTGCTGAGAGGAAAGGACCAGTTTTGGGCCCTTCACAAACTACCGGAGGTGAGATGTACTGGGGGCGCAGTGAGGAGGGCGGACATCAGACCCGCGTCTTCTCCAGAGCACCACTTCTCTTTCCACCCCCACGTCACTCACCCCTGCTGTGGCGGGGGCGGGGGGCGGGGGAGGGGGGGATGCAGAGCACGTGTGTGACTCCACTGCCCCACCCCTCCCACACAAGGCCCGGTGTGGAAATGCAGGTGAGAAGTGATGCCCCCGGTCTCTCATGAGGAAAATATTTATGCATACTGAAAACCTGAAGGACAGGTGCTATGAACACTGTGTGCCGGCCCCCTGGATTCAGTGATTAACATTTTGCCTATTTCCTGCCTCTCTCTTCCAGTTGAAAGTTACAGACATAGCAATGCACCTTTAAATTCCTCAACCGGCACCTCCTAAAAATAGAGGTAACCACTGCAGTAGTTAGGGTTTTCCAAAGAAACTGAACTGATAAGATGTGTATAGAGAGAGAGAGGTGTATTTTAAGGAATTGGCTTAGGCTATTGTGGTGCTGGCAAGTCCAAAATCTGCAGGGTAGGCCAGGAGGCCAGAAATTCGGGAAGAGTTGTTGTTAAAGTCTTGAATCTGAAAATCTCAGAGCAGATCTGTGGACTGGAAACTGTCACAGGATTTCTAAGGGGCAGACGTTGCAGAATTCCTTCTTTGAGAAACCTCAGTCTTTGTTTTTAAGGTCTTCAACTGATTGGATGAAGCCCAGACACATTATGTAGAAGTTAATCTACTTTACTCAAAGTCTACTGATTTAAACGTTAATCGCATCTTAGAAATAACTTCACAGTGGTGAGTAGACTGGTGCTAGAACAATCAGCTGGTCGCCATAGCCCATCTAAATTGACTCAAAGTGATCTTATTTGAATAATAGTCCAAAACTTATGGTTAAATACTTACTCCCTTGGAAGCAAAGGCAACAAATGTTATTCTTTGTGGGAAAAGGGGAAAATAAAGAAAATATTTTTGCACTAACGTACAGAAAATGTTGAAGGGCTCTGCAGCTTGTGAGGGAGGGCACCTAGGGCTTGGGAGAGGGGGACAGGGAAGGGCGAGGGGAACAGTCACTCAGGCTGTTTGGGCTTATCAGTCTGTGACTCTGGCACTCGTTAAGTCAAAAGGAAAATATCAATTGGAGCCTAACTCGTAGTTTAAACAAACAAACAAACAACTTTTTTTTGTGAATCCCCGCTCCAGAGAATTCACACATGGCAACATACAGTTTCTCCATTGGAAGATTTGCCTCCCAATGATTTGAATTCATCCTGAGGAAAACAAAACAAAATTAGAAATAACAAAATGTACAAAATATTGGCACTGGGATTTTCACTAGTTTTACCAAAGCCAGGGCAGCATCCGGAAGCCCCAAGCCCACTCACTACCCTGTTGGTTCTGGGCGGTCCTAGAGCTGGACCCGGCCGTTGAGAGGGGCCAGACCGGCAGCAGCAGTGTTGGTGGGTCTTCTGCACACATGTCCCTGGTCCTCTGTCCTGTGACAGGACTGGCACTACCCGGTTGCTTTCCACAGGTCCTTCTGTGCCCTCAGGTCTGGCCTGTCTAAACCTCACAGCTTTGGCCTCAGTGGGAGCCCCAGCATGTCCTGGGGAAATGCCCACAGAGGGCCCTCACACCATGACCCCACTTCGACCCTTTTACTCGTGAGGCAGGTGCCCCAATTGTCCAAGGAAGGTGCTCTAGCAAGGTAGGCAAGGACATTTGTAGAATCACTGTGAGTGAGAACGAATGTGTTTCAAGGGAATAGGTGTAAACTCTTGGTTCCCGAACCCTTCACACTCCATCCCATCACAGCCCCTGACAGGTTACTGCCCCTGAGGTCTGTCACTCTGGTGCTGCCATCCACAGAGACCAACGCTGGGCTCAGCACCCACAGAGCGCATGCCCTTGGGCTCCAGGACACTGCGGTCCCGGCTTCCTCCAGGGCCTTCTCAATATTACTTACTGCTCAGTGAGCTCTCTTCCAGCCACCGAATATCTACATGTGGGATGATTTTTCCACCCTAAAATTGTAACTAGGAAATTTCCAGATGACTAATAACTCAAGGTATGTTTTTCAAGATGTGATTTTCATTTTACTTTAAACTGAACCCTGCAGGAAGGGTATTAAATTCTGTTCCAGTTATTACTACCTAACAAGCCACCTTGACTTCATGGGGTGAAATACCAACTCATGCCCACAAACTCTGTAGATACAGGCAGTGATGCAGGTGTTATGAAGGAAGCTGCCTCTTCTCCATGATGCCTGCACCTCAACTGGGCAGACTCTGATGGCTGGGCTGGAATCATCCAGAAACCTCTCTCGCATGACTCAGAGGCCTGCCCATCCAGGACTATCCCCCAAGCACCCGCACACGGACTCTCCCATGGCTGGGGCTCCTCACGGCACGATCCCCATGGGGCCCCTAAGTTTTCCAGGGCCCCCAAGTAGAAGCTACAGACGTCTCATGTCACCATTTCTGCAGAGCCTCCCCTATGACTAGGCCAGACCCACAGGGAAGGATTTGGATCCTCGCCCTCCGCCCCCACCTCAGTACTCTTGAGGAGAAAGGCAGCAAGATCTCACTGAAGACAAGATTTTGGGGCAGAAGATGGCATTGAAGCCATCTTTGAAAAATCCAAGCTGCTCCCAATCTGATCACGGAGAGTTTGGAAGGGACAGAAGGACCTTCCTCCTTTCTTCTGTAAACCCCAAGGTCCTGTGCAGGGCTGCGTCTTAGCCTCCAAACCTCCAGTGCCATTGCTTCTCCCAGGCCACACACACTTCCCACTCACATTTCAAAGAGAGATAATTTTGTGTTTGCTCTTTGAATGTTTGGTTCTGCCTTCCTGTGTTCTCTGAATCAAGATAAGAAAGCTCATTTATTATTTATTCCTGTTATGTGCTACATGCATACAATATTTTCTCAGTGATCACTTAAGATAAAAATGAAGAGTAAGGTAAGTTTTTAGTTTTTAAATAAGAAATCAAGCAGTGCCCTGAGTTGTCAACAAAGTGGTCAGCATCATGCCCTATCTTGCTTCTGTAACCCCCTTCACCTTTTTCTTCAAGATTGCTTTTAGTGAATTACCTATGGTATAAAAAGTAAAGTTCATGCATAGACTTCAACACGTGAAAGACAGCCAGTCAGGTCTCAGTGTTGAGAGAGGCAGAAGCAGAGAGAGAGAGAAGAATTTGAAGCCGACTTCACCACTGGATTGTGTGAGTTAGAATGCAGGCTGAGCGGCTGTAACAAAGACCAAAACTACAGTGGATAAAATCATTTTATTTCTATTGAAGGCTGTCAAAAGCACACAACTTGGGCTCAAAGGCAGCTCTGCCACTTTCAGAGCAGGGTCCACAATGGGCTGCAGCAACTACTCCAATGTTAGGACTTCCCAGCTGGCAGGTGGTGGGAGGTGCAGCCATGGACAATCCCATAGTTTCTAAGTACCTTCATTTCCTCTCTCATATCATGGGCCCAAACTTGGTCACGTGGTCATCTCCAGCAGCAAAGGGGGCTAGGAAACACTGTGTCTAGTTCATGTGCCCGATTCCAAATCTGAGAGTTTCCTTTACTAAAAGGAAGAAAGGGAGAATGGATGTTGAGGATAGTGGATGTCTCCACCCTTCCCAGCCATCCATAAAGAAGCAGAGTTTGCGAAATTGCCATAGCATTGGACAGAGGAAGTACTTACTATTGGCTACCAGTACCAATTACCATAGCAACCACACTGACTGGCTGGTGCTGCCAATATTGTCATTTTTTTTTCTGCACCCTTTGCAAAAATGACTTCTCTAACAAGAAGTTTCTGAGAAAGAAATTCTGTGAACTGAATGCCCACTGTTTCTTTGTCAATGATTCTTTCAAAAGAATGATGTTACTTCTTTGTGGGTGAAATAATAGAAATACTATTTACCAATACCTTTCTCTCCAGGTTTCTTGAATGCATGTAGATCCAATCTTAGCACATATTGTGTGTGTATTGGGGACAAGGAGTGGGATGAAATTTGTCCTCTGGGCTCCATCTCTTGCTCTGGGGGTCCTTCTTTTCTTTTCCCTTCCCAAATCTTTGTCCTGCCCTTATTTACCCATATATTTTCCCACCCAGTACGTGCAAGTACCTTCAGCTGGCATTCTATAAAGCCATATTGTGTGGAAGACTATTATGTGAGAGGCTACTATAAATTCCAATGCAAAAGTATTTATTGTCATATAATTTATGCAAACTGCATTCTCTCTCCTAGAAAATCACAATGCACTAGAGAAAATTAGAGGCTCTTTGTGAGAAAAATAACCTTGTAGGACAAGATCCAAGATGGCAGAGAAGTAAGTGGAAGCTACACTAACCTCCTCCCAGGACCAATCTCAAATTAC
>PVJI01025723.1:0-20020 GCA_004026765.1 Micronycteris hirsuta | reverse complement strand
AAAGTTTTCATTTAGAATGGAAGGGCAGATACAGTGCTTCTCAGATAAGGTCAAGTTCAAGAAGTTCATCACCACCCAGCCTTT
Source organism: Micronycteris hirsuta (assembly GCA_004026765.1). Classification (NCBI taxonomy): domain Eukaryota; kingdom Metazoa; phylum Chordata; class Mammalia; order Chiroptera; family Phyllostomidae; genus Micronycteris; species Micronycteris hirsuta. The sequence goes on along the minus strand of PVJI01025723.1, from coordinate 19,936 downwards.
ATTGTATGAAATGTTAAAGGGAGTTATATAAGGTATGGAGGAACATCAACAGGGGAGTGGTTGGGGGAGAGGGTGGGAATGGGGCACAGAACAAGTAGCATAAATGGTAGGTAGATAACAGACAGGAGGAGGTTAGAATAGTATAGGAAGTACAGGAGCAGAAGGACTTATGTGTATGACCTATGGACAAAACTAAAGGGTGGGGAAAGGGGGGTAAGAGGGTGGGGGGCAAGAAGGGGGGGAAAGTGGGACAACTGTAACAGCATAATCAATAAAATATAGTTAAAAAATGAAAAAAAAAAAAAAGAAGTCTCCATTCTGAGAGAAGCGATGTGGGCAGTGGGTGAGGTTGGTTCACAAAGACGCTTTCTACCACGGCCCACACGTTGTGCAGGCCTCACCCTGTTTTTGGAGTGGAAGACTGTTTTCTGCTCGCAAGCGAAAGTTATGGATAAAGAGGAAAGGTGGGCTTCGGGGTGAAGCCACATGCAGACGGAGCCCATGTCCTCGGACGGACGAAGCGGGTGGAGAGGGGGCAGAGCGCGGGGCCCCCACAGCCCAGCGTCTCCGGGAGGGTGGAGGGCCGTGTGAGGCCAGCTCTTCTCTCCACCTCTCACCGTCTGGTCAACAAAACCTCTGACCTGCAGAGGCGGCGGCTTCGGTTTGCTAAAAACAGTAATGATGTGTAGACAAAAGCAAAGTACTTTATATCTATTTTGGTTTCTCTTACGCTAAGCAGAGATTTCTCTGGAAAGGATGGACGCTGGCTGGCCTCCCCAAGGAAAACAGCTCAGCGAAGCACCGGCTTCCCTCCAGTCCTCCGGACCTGCACTTGCGCCTGATTCTTGATGACAAGACGCATTTGATGCCTAGATTGATATAGTGGGGAGGCTGCCGGGAGAGTGGGAGGGGCCTGCCCTGTCTGCAAATGGAGAGCCCGGCCCCAGCTGCCCTGGTCTGGATTTGAGAAAAGATTAAGTCCCTTGCTGGGCTTGGCAGCTGTGAAAACACAGCCTGGGCTCCGGGCTACCTGGGTGGGAGGCACTTCCCAGGCCCTCTCCCCACCCCCTCCTGCCCTGCATCTGCCCCTGACTTCTGTTACATTGCACTAGCACACTCAGGTCTGTGCACTTGTTCTCTGCCCACCTTGCTATACAGGGTGAGCAAAAGCAGGGTTACAGCTGTTCACATGGAAAATATGAGAATAATTAATAAATAATAATAATACAATTCTAAACCTACTTTTGCCCACCCGGGTCTCTCTGGCTTCGGTTGCCAGGCAGCCAGAAGTAGGCTGAAAACGGTCACCTGCCACCCTGACGTGCTGGACGCAGTCCCCCTGCCTTGTCTGGGCAGGTGGAAGGCCGCACTGCTGTTTCCGCAGAGAGCTGGGCCTGGAAGCCCCGCCCCCTCCCAGCGCTGCATCCCCGCCTGATGTTCAGCACCGGCAGGATGTCATCAACGCCTACTTCCAGAGCTTGAATCAGACCAGGCTTCGTGCCTCTTTCCAAGATTCACGAACCCTGGTTTTCTACGATCTAATGCAGCAGGCGATGTCCTTGTTTGTGGAGGCTTGGGGACACTGGGACCGCAGGCTGTGGCAACAAGATCACCCAGGGGAGAAAGACGAGCCCTCCAGTCCCAGCCCTCAGTCGGTCAGGGACGCTCACGGCCTCCCTGAAACCTGGAGCCACACTTCCACCTGCTGATCTGGGGCTCGAACAGTCACTGGTGACACACCGGAACGAGGTTTCTTCTAAATGTCACGATGCTGTGAAATGACTCAAGCCCGTTCCTGAAATTCCGGGCTGGGAGCCGGGCTGTCGGCAGCCCCTTCCTGGTTTTTGCGTGAATCACAGAATTCCGACCCCGCAGTGTCCTCAGCGACTCACCTTCTTCGGTTCCTCACGTCACCGATGTGGAGCCTGAGGACAGACAAGTGCTGCATCTCCGCCGCCGTCTGCAGGGATGGGTGGGGGGCAGGGACCAGCCTGTGTGCACCCCCGTCCTCGGTTCCAGAGGCGGACCCCAAACGGCCTCTGGGTTCTGGGGTCATGTTGGTAAAACAGTGGGTGGTGTGCTTTGTTCTGTGGTTTGGGGGAGAGAAGAACCAAACCCTGTTCTGATTTCTGGGGTGAAAGATGGCATAATTGCCTCATGGTATTCATTTATTTGGTGTCAATATTTACTGAGGGCCCAGCGTGCGGCTGGGACAGAATCCCCGGAGGAGAAAATTGTCTGGTACCCCCCCACATCTGGCTGACGCTGTGCCCTTCTGGACTTAAAAACATATGCAGACCCCAAATCCCTGCCTTCCCTGTCCCCGTGGCTCGGTCAGACATACGGGGCCTCTTTATTTTAAAATAGCTTCCCCTCAGTGCTGACAACCTGTCAGGGTTGGGTTCCCCAGGACCCTTTACTGTCTTCATGGAGATGGTCAGACAGGCGAGAGGCGCCACAGGTTGGGGGGCCGAGTCTCAGACAAAGTGGGCTCTCACGGGTCTCATGGGGAGTCAGGAAGGAGCCGGGTCAGTGCGGCCACTTTTCTGTCGCTCTGGCTTCTGGCCAGTGGGCCTGGGGCAGTGGCCTGCAGCCCGGGCACCCAGGCCTTCACCGTGGTGTGCCACAGGTGACGCAGCCACGCTGCCTTCTGGTGAGGATGGGGTCTTCTCTGGACCCCCATCGCGAAGCCTCTGCTGCTGACTGTGGTATATTTTGCCAACACGCAGACTAGGGAGAAGGAAGTGTTAACTTTCTTCTGTACGTTGGGGACTTTGTCCTGGGTTTTAACGGAAGACTTAGCCTCTAGAGCCGTCACAGCGGAATGAATGTTTGGAATGACGATGATTTAAGCCCAGAACTTCTATCTAATGCTTGCTACCTGCTAGGCGAGGCATCTGAGGTGGGGCCATTTGCTCGGGTGTTGAAAGATGCACAGACACCGTGGAGATTTGGAGAGAGGCCACCACATGGTGTTGAAGCCCCGGGAAACCACACTGGGAAACAGGGAGTAGTCCAGAGTCCCCCCCGAGGCTTTAGATTAGTAACACACCCAGGGTTGCTAGACTGCATCCGGGCTATCCATTGCTATCAGTGAATGGGGAACCCGCAATACACGGGGCCCCTTCACAGCTTCAATTCGTCCTCCAGGGCAGGTATTACTACCCCAGTTTTATAATTGAGCAAACTAAGACGCAGCTGCTTCTGGGGCCCGACCACGGCCGGGAGATGAAATGTGACCTAGTCGAGACTCGAGACTCGGGCCGGGGCGGGCCTGACCCGGGTGAGCGCGCGGAGACGAGCGCGCGCCCCCGCGCCCAGCGCTTCGTCCGCGGGCTCCCGGCCAGCCCTGGGGCAGGCCCAGCAGACCGCGGGGTCGCGGTTCCCTACGGGCCTACAGCTCCGCCGCAGACCGAGGAAGGACGCAGGGGGCGTGCCTGCGCGCTGGGGCGCCGCCGCCGGGCGCTCGGGGCAGCGTCCGAGTCGGAGTAACCTCAGCCGGGAGGGAGGTGGCTGAACAAACACGGTCATCGTTGGATTTGTTTTTTTTCCCCCAAATTAAAAATAAAAAGTCTAATTGATACTGTGAAAGACACTGTACGCACACAAACAGGCAAACAGGCAAAAACCAACAAAGACCCCTCTCTTCTTCGGTAATCTCATCTCTGGCTCTTCCCGAAGCTTTCGCTGCTGCCTTGCTACCATCTGGGGGAAACAACAAAGGGGTCGATGCCTTTAATTTCAGAAGCACGTAGGTCCACGTGTAGTAATAAAAAGATTTTTTTAAAGTTAATTTACGTAGTTTCATTTGTAGGATTGACTTTGATATCATGCAGCGACAGAAGGGCGATAAACTCTGGAAAGCAGAACTGTGGTAACTATGGTAACGGGATGGGGCCCGGACCGCGCTCTGAGCCTCCGGGAAGCGCGGCCAGAACGGTTTGACGTAGTTTGGCCTGTTCGCCACGCCGTAGGTCGTGGTGCATGCTGGGCCTCGCAAATATGGCGTCCTCCTTGATGTGCTGATGAGAGGAGTTTCACTGTAGCTTCAAACCAGAGGACAAAACTCCGCAAACCCCATAAGCCCACGTTATCCGCCTTCTGCGCGGCTCCGTGTCGCCCGTTTTTCAGGACTTGTTCTCAGGCAGGAGAGGGCCACGGGGCCGAGGGCCAGGACCGGCCCGGTCGCACAGACCCGGGGCTGAGCAGCCGGTGCGGGCGAGCACGATGGGCCGGTCCTGGCTCTGGTTGCAGCAGCTGCGGCGAGTGCGGGACCCGCAGGGCTGAGCGTGGCCGGAGGAGGCCCGAGGTGCTCTGGACCTCTTCCCTTTGGCCGGAGACCTCCGCCCAGGCGCGAACCGACGGCTTGAGCGGGCCTCCTGCCGACCTGTGCTCGGAGGCCGAGAGCAGGGTCATCGTGAGGCCTCAAGTGTCGCACGCTTTTGACAGCTCGGCCTGCGGCCCCTTCGGGCGCGGACGGCGTCTGGAGCAGCCAGCGGCCCGGAGCCCGGGGGCGTGTGCGTCGGTGCGGCGCTCCCCGGGCTGCCCCGTTTCCCACCGGCTCCCCCCAACTCCGACGTCCCGCTCGGAGTTAGAAGGATCTCAAACAGACTTTTTGCCTGCGTGAGGGGCTCCGCGCACGCTACCTATTTCTTTTTCTGCTCCCCCTCTTTTCTGTTATTTCCCCAGTTCTGGTACACACTAGCCTTTAAGGCTGGAGGTTCTCGAGCGCTTGCTGCCAAGGACTCCCCCTCCCCCACCCCCCTCGATGGAGTCCGAGATGCTGCAGTCCCCTCTCTTGGGGCTCGGGGAGGAAGACGAGGCCGACCTTACCGACTGGAACCTGCCTTTGGCTTTTATGAAAAAGAGGCACTGTGAGAAAATTGAAGGCTCCAAATCCTTAGCTCAGAGCTGGAGGATGAAGGATCGGGTAAGTGGGCTCCGGCTGCGCCCCTTGGACCTTGGTAGTTTTTTTCAGCGGAGAAAAAGTTCAGAGCCAAACGCTCGTCCTTGGGAAAGCGGCGAGTTTTTCCACCAGCCACATGTTACAAGTTAACTAAAAAGCACAAATCATTTCAGACTCCAGTTTTTGGTTGACAGTGTGAAGGCTGTTTTGGTTTGTAGTTATGCGCTGGGTAGTGTTAATTCAAACTAAGTTTGTTTAAGACAATAAAATTTAAGCAGTTTCGCAATTACAGCATTGCCAGTATTTACACATTCCGCTTTACTTAGTGCTGTTAACACTTAGTGGAAAAACAACCTGTGGTGTAATACTTGTACCCGCATGGCTAGTCTGTTGTGGTAGGTACACTTCTTTTGTCGGAGCTAGGTGAAGTGCAGAAGTGTAGTAAGGTATGCTAGGAAACAAGGTTACTGGTGATTGTTCAGCTAGTAACAACTTAACACAAAGTTATTTTAAAGTTACAATGAACTTCATCATAGCCTTCTAAACAGTTGTCTTGGAACCAGACTTTCCTCCTTTTATGTGGGGCCCTGTGCTGTAATTTGGGAGACAGAATTTCTCCAGTGGCGGAGTTAGAGTAAGTGCGGTGGGTTGGAACTAGAGTCCAGGTTGCTGGATGGTTCCCCTAAGGCTGGACTGTGGCCAGCAGCTCACAAGCAGGCAGCAGGGAAGGAAACAGCCGGTTTTGCTCCCTCTGTCCTTAATCGGTCACCGCCTGTGTCCTGGTCTCCAAAGCAAATGGGTGGGACTGCCTCATTATGCACACTTATCATTTGTCTTTTTGTGATTTATTTCCTCCTTCAATACTGTTTTTATTTATATGAACATTTTAGTGGTATAAAAGCAGTAGTTGGTGTTACAGTTCATTGTGATTGCTCTCGGCTTATGAATATGTATGTTTGTATCAGATTATTGTATTTGGTATATGATGTTAAACATATGTATGATTATCCTTATGGTAATTCTAGTCTGTCAATCACTAGAAACCAGTGCTGCAGTTATTGTTTTGGCTTACTTTCAAAGGCTTAGGAACGTTTGTTTCATCCAAAAGTAGTTAAAGGAGTGAAAGAGGTGATCTTTGGGAGGGACTGTGTAAAGCGTGTCTTACGGACATGGTCGTGTAGTTCAAGGCTTTTGTGGTTGCTCTGAGCATGTGAAAAGGCATTTATTTTATTATTTTAAAAAGATTTTCCCTGGCTGGTGTAGCTCAGTGGATTGAGCACGGGCTGGGAACCAAGCGGTCCCGGTTCGATTCCCAGTCAGGGCACATGCCTGGGTTGCAGGCCAGGTCCCCGTGAGGGCCATGTGAGAGGCAACCATACATTGCTGTTTCTCTCCTTCTCTGTCTCCTTCCTTCCCCTCTCTCTAATAATAAATAAAAATAAAATCTTTAAAAAAAAAAAAAGATTTTATTTATTTATTTTTAGAGGGGAAGGGAGGGAGAAAGAGAAGGAGAGAAACAGCAATGTATGGTTGCCTCTCACATGGCCCTCACTGGGGACCTGGCCTGTAACCCAGGCATGTGCCCTGACTGGGAATCGAACCGGGACCCTTTGGTTCCCAGCTCGCGCTCAATCCACTGAGCTACACCAGCCAGGAAAAGGCGTTTATTTTAAAAGTTAGTGTCTGATCATATTTTTTTTCATTCTACGTGGAGGGTATTTTTTTTTCTCTTTTGAAATGTGGTTTCCTCTAGTACCCTAAACACACATGCAAACTGTACATGAGTGATTAACGAAGACAGATATTTCTTACCGTTTCTTTAAAACATTAATTTCTAAATGATCAACATAACCCACGGTAAGTTCTTCAGAGGTTATCAGGAGAAAGGAAAGTTCCGTGAGTCTGCGTAATTACCCAGACAGCTACTTAGAAAAGAGCTGGGGAGAACTTCGCTGTATCTGACATTTGTGATAGTTAATGGAAGAGGAAGCCAGCAGCCAATGGCTCGGGAACACTTGGCACCGGAACAGCCCTTGCGGTGTCATTCCCCTGGTAGATCCTGAGGGGTATTTTCAGCACACCCACTAGGCCAAAGGTTGCAAATGCAAATGCTGATAAAATGTAGTGTAACAGGGGTGTCAAACTCACTTTCATCAGGGGCCACATCAGTCTTGAGGTTGCCTTCAAAAAGGGCCAAAATAATTTTAGGACTGTATACATGTAACTACTCCTTAACATTCGGCCCTTTGAAAGCAACCGCGAGGCCCCCGGTGACAATGAGTGTGACACCCCCGATGTAGAAGATAGCGTAAATGAGTGAAACAGGCCAGATGCGAGAACAACGATAGAGGTTCAGAGGTCAGCGGCCGCGGACCTCTGACCCCTGTTTGAGTTTCCGAAGGGTAGAATGGTGGGCCTCTGAAGAGGCGCAGTGGGTACCAGGGAAGCTGGGCCTAGCCCAGTCTCCTTTCCTTCCTCCCTTTTCTTTTTCTTTGAGAAGCCAGAAAACCTTCCTAAAAAATGATTTTTTTTAATGTGAAGTCTTCCAATTTTAAAATATTGGCTCTAGTTCAGATATTACAAAACACGAAGCTGGTTCTGGTCAGTGGGCAACCTCTGCTCTGGTGCCTCCAGGCAGTCCCTGCTGCTGGGCATCTCCAGCACAGGCTGTGCTCCAGGGCCCTCCGGCAGCCAGACGGCGCAGCCTGGAGACGAAGGAGCAAGTGGGGGCCTAGTCACCCTGTGCTGGGACCCACGGCAGCGACTGCCAGCTGGGGGCTGCAAGAATTTTTAAAACATGCAATAAATACCTGACTGTTTAGTCAGGGCACTGGCCTCTTTTCCCTTAGACTGTCAAATAAAAAATGACAACAGCCAACACAACAAGAGCCGTCTGGTGCGAATGATTCAAAATTATACCTATTTTTTTTGTCAGATCAGCAGAAACTGTATTTATTGGTGTGCCATGGAGTTTTAGCTGCTAGTTTATGTGCTGTGAGGTGAGAAGGGGTGAAAGTTGCCGACCAGTGCTGGTGGGCCTTCGACTGCCCTACCATTGGTGTGCAGCTCCACGCACGTTCATCTTGTGTGCGTGTCAGTGGTCACTTGTGACACCAGAAAAGCTGGCGTTCGTGCTGCCCGTCACCTCCCAGACCCAATAAGAGACCGGGATTGACTCTCTGTGGGGGCTTTATTCAGATGGCTGGGGATCTGAGAAGACAGGGTTGTACCCTAACAGAGCATCCTAAACTCCATTTTAAACCGACCCTTTTTATCAGGAGAAGAAAAGTGTAGGTGAGGGGATTGGAATTCAGGGGGAAAGTTAATCAGATAAAAGCTGCAGCTTTCTTTCATCTGTGCCCTGGGCGAGGGCGTCTCACCCTGGAGCAAAGGCTCAGATTCCGTCTGGACGGCTTGCAGCCCTCCCGAGGCACAAAGGTGAACTGCTCATGGTCTCCTGGAGTCAGGGTGGGTCCTACCTTCAGTTCTTGGAACAATAGCTTTTTACACACATTGATTACTAAGCTTATTAGCTATTACCTGAAACTAAAAATTTTCTAACATTTGAGTCCCCCATCACTTACTGGTGTCTTATTTAGTGGCCTGGCTAAGGATTCCTAAAATTGACGTCTTTGCTGAAGTTGACCCAAGAACTCCAGAAAGCTTCCTGCCACTTGGTCTTCGGCTTCTTCCGGAGCCGCGGACACGCCCGTCCCCGCAGTCTTTGTTTGCAGTCAGTCCTGGTTTTCAAGTGCCACTGTTACTGCGTCCTAGTTACTAAGTTGCTGTCAGTTTAATACCGTTATTATCAACTTTGGTTAATTTGTGTATATGCATCAATAGCCTCTGTAGCTTGTAATTTTCAAATAACTAGATGTACAGGAATTACAGTTCAAAATGAACCGTGCGTAGACCCATGGCTAAAGCAGACGTGTGTAAATGACCCCCATTTGTGGTTTGCTGTGCTACTTTTTTGTTACCACAGTTCGTTTTCCCACTGGAAAAGGGCATGCGGGGATAACTGGGCTCAGGTGGATCTGTGGCCTCGGCGTCTGTGGGCTGGCACGGGGAAGCTTGAGGGCCGTTGCTCCGGCAGGAAGCTGGTGGCAGACTCATGTCAGCTGCCTGGGAGGAGGAGGTGGAGCGGCAGAATGATGCATGAAGTGGCCAGAGGGCTCTTGAAAAGTGTGAATCAGACTCCAGGACTTCCTTCCTGCACCACCCCCTTCCCCTCTCCAGCTTCCCGAGGGCTGGGAGTAGCATCCTGGTTGCTCGCCCTGGTTGGAAAAGCTCCGTGGTCTGGCCCCACCTGCCTTCTGCTCCTTTCTGCCCTCTGACCCTCGCACACCTGGCCCCTCCTTGTTCTTTGCGCTTAGCTGCTGGGTCACTTTCTCAGAGGCCTTCCCCGATCGCCCCGTCGGGAGTAGCTCCTGGTCACTCGTGATCAGTCTTTATGTCTCTGACCTTTTCCCTTATGTTCCCACCCCCAGAGCTGAGCTTTTTACCATAAAGCAAGGACCTTGTCTTTGCTGGTACGACACAGGACAGAGCTTGGCCGTCGCGGGCGTTTGGGGAAAGTGTGCAGATGGAAAGATGAACGGCGTCCAAAGGGCTCCCGGGTAGGTTGTGTCTCTCACATGCAGCGCACCGTGAGTTAGTTCAGGATCACCACCTCCGTGTGCCTGATGAGGAAACCGGGGCTTCAATTAAATGGCTCGCCTGAAGCCGCAGAAGTCACAGGGCTGGCGATGAGAGGAGACAGAACTTGACAAACCACGCTTCGGTTAAAAACAGACAAGTAAGCGAGCAAGCCAACGGATCGCAGTGTCTAGACTGACAGACCCACGTTGCGAGGCCAGGGGTCAAACAAAATGTGCCGGGCAGGCCACCGCGTGGCAGTGGGCAGGCAGCCGACAGAGATGGCGCTGTCCTCCGGTGGCCTCAGGGGTCCGCGAGGTCAGCGCCGTTTCCACATTGGCCCTCCGCAGTGCTGCCCCTGGGTGGAGGCAGCGCCCCACTGCCGCAAGGGCTGCCATGCGCCGTGGGCTGCCCCGCCCAGCACGCACTGGGAGACTTTCCAGCTCCGCTTGAGGGTGCCTGACGGGGCAGGAGGAGGCTCCAGTGTCACTAAACCCTGGCTCTTGGGAACACGCCTTTTCGGGGCCGGGCACACGGCTTTGCATGATGACCCTCTGCTGTGATCAGTGGGTCGAAACCGGACCGGAAGAGGCCACCAGGCCAGCTCCGGTCCCGTGGCTCAGTGCTCCACAGACGTTTCCTCGAAAATGAGCAGTGAGTCACTGCTTCCAGGAAATCCACTGAGTGCGTCCGGGGCCAGTGGTGCGATCTGAGCTTTTGAGTGAGAGTTCAGTGGTGCGATCTGAGCTTTTGAGTGAGAGTTCACCCCGTGTCTGCCGCTGTGGGCGTCCCCGCTTCGCGGGGCTTCAGGGCTTTCTGATGGGTCGGTCGTGGCCAGGTGGGTGACTGGGACTTTTTGCTGCTGTGGAGTGGACCATGTCCACGTTGGAACAGCTGAATAATCCAGTGAGCCCAGGTGTCCAGGTGGCCGAGCCGCGATGGCACATGCTCACTCACGGGTGAAGATGCGTTCGCAGCTAGTGAGACCCAGGGGTTTTAACCTGATGGGGCAGGGAAGGCTCACTGCTGTGGTTTCCGACAGGTGTTACGTTTGACGTGCCGTTCAGATAGATTTCAGTCAGCCTTCAACAAACTGGCATTGACCGAGTTTCGGTGCCATACCAAAGAAGAATATTCTCAATTATCCCGGTAGTTCTGAGAACTGTAGTTCTCCTGCCTGTTCCAACCACGGATCTCTGGGAGGCCAGACTTTCCTCGTTCACCCCGAGCGAGTCAGCGGAGCCCAGCGGGTGGCCGCGGCCCGTGGAGCCCTCGCGTCCCCTGTGAAGGCCCCTGCGGAAGGGGCAGGCAAAGCAGTGCCACTCGTCCGCTGGCTTTTCGAAAACACAGTTACTTTTCATAGCAACGTTTATTTGACAATGTAATAGGTCTATAACTTTATGTGAATTAATAAAAATGGCACTTTATTCTTGCTGCGGCCTCATCTGGGGGGTGCTGACAGACGAGACCCCTGACAAAGCTCTGTGGAGTCTCCAGTCGGTCGTCGCTCCGAGTGCAAGCGCCCTTTCAGCAACTGCTGGAGACTTGCTGTGCAGCTGGAGGACAGTGGGCGTCAACCTCGAACTGGGAAGGACTCGAGGACATCAGGTAGTCGGCCGAAAATATCAGCCGTGACCCGAGCAGAAGTCAGGCGACAGACTTGGGAGCACGTGACACCCTTTCCCTCTCCGGGGCTTGGTTCACAGGGGCCTGTGTGACGGCAGAGGCACCGGCCTTTCACATCTCTGCCGGCCCGGAGACCAGGGCCCCCCCCCCCCCCACTGTCAAAGTGGGAGGACCCACAGCCGGGCTCCGCCGTGGGGCTGGCAGGCAGGGGGAGCGCGTGACGGGCGGGTGAGCAAGCGGGGGCCGTCTCTCTGCACCCGAGATGCGAGGGCTGCTGTTGGCATGCAGCGTGGGCTTCTGGAGCCGTGGGGTTCTTCGGGCTGCTGTGAGAAGTGCGTGGTGTCCCACTGTGAACCGCGGCTGGGGAAGGAGGAGCCCCGAGATGGGCGAGATTGGCCTGCTTGTTCCCGCCTCGGGGACCCTGGAGCTGCAGTGTGGACAGGGCCCCGTGCCTGCAGACAGTTCCACCTCCCGTTCACGCTTGGGCCTCGCCGTGCCTGCTCTGGCAGAGCTGGGGCTGGTAGAGCTTTTTTGTTGTGAGTCTGATTGGATGTATGAAAGCTGCCAGCCCGGACGAGATTCCTCACTCCTCAGTGTTCCCTGGGGGCATGGGCTCTGAGCAGCGTTTGGTCCCACTGACACACCAGGCGCTGGGCCGGGACGTGCAGGCGAGGGGGCACAAGACACAGGCCCTTGAGGAACTTCTGTCTCGGTGGAGGAAAACGCGCCGTGCCCTAGGTTAAGTAAGGAGAGTGGGGCTCAGCACTGCCGTGTCTGCCCTGGGGGGTGAGGCTGTGACCCTGCTCGCGGGGCAATCGGAGGGGGCGGTGCGCCCGTGGCGCCCGGGGGAGCCCGGTGCTGGGTGCCAGGGGTGTCCCCAGCAGGCGGGTTGGGAGGGCACGCAGGCCGAGGGGTCGGGTGCGGGAGGAGAGGGTCCGCAGGGCTCAGGACCGCAGCTAAGTTCGCGGAGCTTTCACACGCCGGGCTCTCAGGGTGTAGGTCACTCAGAGCAGGAGGCAGGGCGAGTGGGGGTGGGATTTGGGAGGAGAGAAGTGTCCGCAAACAAAGGTTCTGCAAGGGGCAGGGCTGGCAGAGGAAGGCAAGGGGAAGATGGGGCGGGGGAGGCCTGTGGGCGAGGGCACCCGGGACCTGGGGCGCCACCCGAGGCAGGGCGGGCAGGAGCCCGACTTGGCTCTCTCTTTTTCCCAGGGATCGCTGGGCTTAACCCCCAGGACTCCCCTCCCGGGCCTCTCCTGTGAGCAGCCTGAGGCTGCTTAGAGAGGGCCGACAAGCTCCGCCTCCACCTTGTTCTCACCTGTTCTCCCAGGTCCTCACCTGTCTTCCCTGCTGCCTCAACCGCAGGAGAATTTCTCTTTGGTTTAAGTCCCTCCTTACGGAGACTCAGAAAATCTCCACGAGCTTTTTCTAAGAATCAAAGAGAATGGACTTTGGTGTCAGGCAGATTGTGGCCCAAGCTGGCTCTTTTCTAGCTGCCTGCTCTCGGTCCACACATTAGAGTTTTCATCTGTACCCTGGGTCTGAGGCTGCCCACCGCGCCGAGTGGTTGCCAGGGCTACATGTGATAATATTTGGGAAGCCCAGAGACAGCTGGCCACAGCCCAGTGTTTGGGGTGTCAGCTCTGCTCTTTCTGAGGGGGGTCAGCACACCTGTGTGTTCTGCGGGCGCCTCCTCCGTGCACAGCTGCTACCCAGCTGGACTGCTCTCTTTAAAAAAAATTATTTTCAGAGAGAGGGGAAGGGAGGGAGAAAGAGAGGGAGAGAAACTTCATGTGTGGTTGCCTCTTGTACGCCCCCTACTGGGGGCCTGGCCCGCAACTCAGGCATGTGCCCTGACTGGGAATCCAACCGGGGACCCTTTGGTTCGCAGGACAATGCGCAGCCCGCTGAGCCCACCAGCCAGGCCTTGCCCGCTCTCGTGTGGCAGCTTAGATGCTACACATACTCCGCTCTCTGGAACAGAAAGCAGAAGTTGCCCCAGTCCAGACAGCCAGCTGTGCCGGTGATTGTCACCCATGGCGAGGGCAGCGCCGAGCAGGTGGCAGCTGCCCTGAGGCGGTCCAGACTGGGCTGCTGTTCTCTCCAGCCCTCGCAGCGACGCGGGCCCTCTTGACTGTGTCAGCGAAGCCTGGTAGGCACCGCGGACCGTCCAGACTGGACTGCAGGACGCACTGTCCGTCGGTCTGTCTGCGAGGCCACAGAAAAGGACGCGGTCCTGCACACCATCGGGCAAGGACTGGGGACTCTGAATGGCGCTCATGCCTTCTCAGTCGTCAGTTCCCGTCTGTCGAGCGCGTGTCCATGCGGAAGCAGTGCAGGATCAGACCGGGAAGGCGTGGCCACCGCTGCCCCTGCTTTCTAGGGAAGGTGCCGCGAGGGCGGAGGGCTTCGTCCCGCGTGGCCCGGTCTGCGTGGCGCACCACGGCATTGCCAGCCGCCGCAGCGGAGCCCTTCCGCTTGGCTGCTGGGCAGTCCCTGCCCGCCCCCGCTGCCCGCCCCCGCCCCCGTGCTGCCCCTCCTCCCGCTTGGGGGCTTTTCTCCTTGTCCCTGGTGCTGGGCCCTTAGCGTGGTGCCTCGGTGGAGCGTTCTTTGTGACGAGTCTGCTGCGGTCTGTTCCAAGTCCTGCAACCGTAGGGTTAGTTTTCACCAAAATTTTGGAAAATGTGCTGCCGTTTTTTTACCCCCCAACTCCCCTCAGTTGTGCAGAACCCGGCTGGCGCCTCCTGTAGATGCTCACCGCCGTTTCCCTCCTGCTGTGTCTCCGTCCCCGTGTGCGCCGTCCCGTCCCTGTGTGCGCCGTCCCTTCCCCGTGTGTGGCTCCCGCCCGACCCGTCGTTTGCTGTGCTTTGCCCGCCTCCTGGGGCTGGGACCGCTGGCTCCCACACCACTGGGGACACGGACCCAGGGAGGGTTCCTTTTTTCATTTTTTTAGGTCTATTTTTTTTTAAAGATTTTATTTATTTATTTTCAGAGAGAGGAGAAGGGAGGGAGAAAGAGCAATGTATGGTTGCCTCTCACATGGCCCCCACCGGGGACCTGGCCCGCAACCCAGGCATGTGCCCCCACCGGGAATCAAACCGGGACCCTCTGGCTCCCAGCCTGTGCTTAATCCACTGAGCTACACCAGCCGGGCTTTTAGTTCTATTTTATTGATTATGCTGTTGCAGTTGTCCCATTTTCTCTCTCTCTTTTATTCCCTTCTATCCTGCTCCCCCACCCCCCGCCGCACTCCCCCCTTAGTTCATGTCCGTGGGTCATACGTACAAGTTCTTCGGCTTCTCCATTCCCCGTACTGTTCTTCACCGCCCCCTGTCTGTTTTCTGCCTACCGCTTGTGCTTATTCCCTGTGCCTTTCCCCTTTGCTCTCCCTCCTCCTCCTCCCCCACTTACAACCTCCCTGTGATCTCCATTTCCGTGGTTCTGTTCCTGTTCTAGTTGTTTGCTTAGTTCATTTGTTTTTGTTTTTAGGTTCAGTTGTTGATAGTTGTGAGTTTGTTGTCATTTTATTGTTCATATTTTGATCATCTTATTTTTCTTAGATAAATCCCTTTAACTTTTCATACAATAAAGGCTGGGTGATGATGAACTCTTGAACTTGATCTTATCTGAGAAGCACTGTATCTGCCCTTCCATTCTAAATGAAAGTTTTGCTGGATAGAGTCATCTTGGTTGGAGGTCCTTGCCTTTCATGACTTGGGATACTTCTCTCCAGCCCCTTCTTGGCTGCAAGGTTTCTTTTGAGAAATCAGCTGACAGTCTTATGGGAACTCCTTTGTAGATAAACTGTCCCCTTTTCTCTTGCTGCTTCTAAGATTTTCTCCTTCTCTTTGATCTTGGGTGACGTGATTATGATGTGGCTTGGGGGACCCAAGGATGTGTCTGAGCTCCCTCTCTGGGGAGCGCTCTCTCTGGCGCCGTGGCCTAGCACTCCGAGCTGCCGTGGCCCCAGGACTCGGAGCTCTATCTCCTGAGCTCAGTGGCCCTGCCTCGCTCCGCCTGCGCCCCTCGTCTCCTCACAGAAAGCCCAGAGCCCCTCAGCCCACCCTGCCACTTCCTTTCTCTCGGATCGTGTCCTGGCAGTGTGTGTTGTCTGACGTCACTTGGCGGAGGCTTCCAGCTGCGTGTGGTGGGGACTCATCTGGCACCAGGTGTCGTGTCCGTCCTGGACAGCAGGTGCTGCGTGCGAGGGAAGGACGGGGGTGTTGCAGATGGCGCACTGTGGGGCCCAGCCGCCACACATTCACTGGGTCGGAGCGTCTGAGGCCGACCCTCTGCAGTCGATAAGTCACACATGTGGGGTTGTTCCTTCCCTGAGCCTCATGCTTCCTGCGTGGGGTTTCCCTCGCCCCTGGAACGTGGCGTGCAGACTGAGGCGATGTCTGCGTGTCGGGGAGCAGTGCAGACTTGGGTTTGGAAGGCTGGGGCTGAGTGATACCCTGACAGCCATTTACAGGTCTGGGTCAGTGTCTCCATTCTGGTGGAGACACCGGCGTCTCGTTCGGGTGGTACAGAGCCAGGCGGGGTGCAGGCTGGAACGGAGATGATTGGTAATCACGTGGGAGGATTTAAGCCTGAAGCGGGTCTTGCGTTGGAGTTACAGATCTAAACGGGGCAGATGCACCCAGCCTCAGAACCTGGGTTTGACTTGCTGCCTTGGGCTTTTAGTTAATTACACACAAATCCTCCTTTGGTGTTAATAATCCTCCGAGTCCAGTAAGGAATTGTCTAAGCGCTCTTTTCTTTTTGATATTTTATTTAAGAAGGTTCTTTCTAGTCTTAATTTGATTTAATTTTCTTAAAAATTTATGGGCTAAAAATGCTTAGACATGTGTTCACAGTTTAATCAGTGTTTATAAAGGGAACACCTGTGTGTCCCTTGCCCAGGTCCAGAAACGGGCCGGGCGTCCCAGGAAGCTGGGATGCGCCTGCTCCATCACGGTGACTCCCTCCATCCCTCCTCCAAGTGGCGAAGCTACATTGACTTTTGGGGTAACACTCACTTCTTCACTTTTCTCAGTGATTTTCCTCCCTGGGCATGCGCCCCAAAGGCCTCTCCTGGGCTCCGCCCCTTTGCAGCTGAGACCAGCGCTGCCTCGGCTGTGCCGCGCGGCCACTTCCCTGGCCTGTTGGCAGGCAGGACGCCCCAGGCTGCGGGACGGCTCCCCACCCGCCCTGCTCGAAGGCCCTCGGCCGCGGGGGTGGGCTGGGCCTGGGCATTTGTCCTGTACCTGCTGGTGCACAGGGGCCAGCATGCGGGCCAGGGGCAGCTCTGCGTCTGCTTGCTCTCTCTTTAAAAAATAAAAAGCCTGTTCAGGTCTTTTGCCCATTTTTTTCTGTTGAATTGCCTTTTTCTTACTGATTTTAGGCGCTTCTGTACATTTCAGGTGTGTGCTGTGAGTACTTCCCCATGCGGAGGCCCACCTCCTCACTTGCTTCTTGGGGTCTCCGGCCTCCCACCATCTGGGTTCATGTCCTTCCCCGCCCCGACGGCGCGCGGGGGCTCTCCTGGTTGTGACCTGTCACCGCTGTGTGCGTGTGTGCCCTTCTCCCCACGCGGGAGTGCAGTGGTCTCCATGTGTTTGCTGAAAAGCTCGTCCTGTCCCTCCCCTGCGGCGTCCACGTCCCTGTTGGTGTCCGTCTGTCTGGGCTCCTGCTCTTTCCCGTCTCCAGGACTGGGCTTTGTGATAACCCCACCACGGTGTCCTCCCCTTGTCCTCTGGGGATTTCTTCGCCCTTGACCTTTTGGTCTTCTGGTGAGTTTAAGAATTAGTTTCTCAGGTTCACAGGCAGAAGCCCTGGTAGATGTTTGATGGAGTCTGCGCCCTAACCTGGCGGTTTGACCTCCTTCCGAAACTGAGCCGCCGTTGTTTGGGGGGTTTAGTTCTTTAACTTCCCGGAGTGAAACAGCGTGCTTTTCCGGAGGAGACGTCTCCACATTTTGTGGGACTCCTTTCACGAGCTTGGTGATATCTTGATGCTTTCCTCAATCGTGTCTTTTAAAGGTCTGGTCTCAGTTGTATGTTGTGCTGGTTTCCAGGAAATCCATGTTTTGTGTGGCTTCGTGTGCAGCCAGCATGCACAGCAGCACCCCCTGCCCCCCCATCTCACCGGGAGCCCCTCCCCCACCATGGCAGGAAGCAGGCGGATTTCTCACCGGTACAGTCCTGCTGTGATCGTAGGGACCATCCCACGGGGCAGAAGGGTTGCGGGGTCCCACAGGGCGCAGCTCCTAGCCTTTCTGTGCCTGTCCAGGGCCCGGAGCCACGAAGGTGGCCGCATGGCCTCCCTGCCCTGTGGCCCTGGGGGCGGGTCAGGTGTCGGGTCACTTGGAGCCCCAGAGAGGGACCTGTCCACCTGTCCACATGGAAAGATCCAGGAGTGCCTGGTAGGTAGGACCTGGCTTTTAAAATGTCTTTTTTCAAAAGTCAGTTTTGGCTCAGTTACAGGTTTAGAGGGCACTGCCCACTTACCTAGGGTTCAAGTTTATGGGCACAGATTGTTCACGATCTCCTCCTGTGATCTTTTGAAAGCCTATAGACTTGTGTATTGTTCTCTTTTTATTCCCTTTTATTTCTTTATCATTGAGTATTTATACGTCCACTGTTTCTTCAATTCTTATAGAGGACGGTCCATTTTATTAGCCTTTCAAATAAGCAGTTCTTGGCTTTTTAAATACCCTGTAGTGTGTTTTGTCCATGGTTGATCAATTTACTTTAAAGTCTTATTATTTCTTTTTTTTCTACTTTCCTTGGATTTATTTTATTGCCTTTCCTTTCCTGCCATTCTTTTAAAGATTTTATTTATTTTTAGAGATGGGGAAGGGAGAGAGAGAGAGTGGGAGAGAAACCCCGAGGTGAGAGAAACATCCACCAGGTGCCTACTGTATGCGCCCTGACCAGGGGCTGAACCCGTGACCCCGGCCTAGGCCCTGACCAGGAATCGAACTGGCGACCTTCCGCTTTGCAGGATGACGTCCCAACCATGGAGCCACACTGCTCAGGACTTTCCCCTGGCCGTGAGGGGCAAATTCTTGAAATGGTTACTTATTAATTTGCAGTGATTTGTCTTTTCTAATATAGGCATATTATTATAACTATTTAAACTGTAAATTGTATAATCAAGTGCTTAGCTGCATTCAGCAAGTTTTGATATACTATAATATTTTTGTTATTCAGTTCAAATTTTCTAAATTTCATTTTGACTTGATTAATTTACAAGTAATTTAAAATAAGCTTTGTAATTATTTAGGCACAGAGGGAATTTCCTGGGATTGGTTCTTGATTTCTGGCTGAACTGCTTTTTTTTTTAAAGATTTTATTTAAAATCTTTATTTTATTTTTATTTATTTTTTAGAGAGAAGGGCAGGGAGGGAGAGGGGAGGGACACCGATGTGTGAGAGCGACAGCGAGAGGCCCCGGCTGGCCTGGCCGCCGTGGCTCAGCGGGTCGAGCGCCACCTGCGAACCAAAGGTGTGCGTGTGTGTGTGTGTGTGTGTGCACACTCAGAGCTTGGTCCTTCGAAAGGCGTTGCGCTCGCTGTGTGGGGTTGTGTCTGGCCAGTCTCCGTGAATGCCGGCACCCACGCTGTGTGCTGGTGCAGCCTGTGCACCACGGCCGCAGGCGCCTCCATCCATCGGTGGCATCCTGAGCGCTGCAGGGCGTCCGCACCGGCACCGACTCCCTGGCCCCTTCTGGTGATGCTCGTGTGCGTGTGCGGGGCTGGTGTGTCGGGGCTGGTGATGGCGCCTCGCGCCGCAGGGTCTGCCCCTCCCTGGTGGGTCCTTCCCTCCCGAGGACGCTGCCGAGTCCACTGTGCCTCCCTGGAAGGGGGACACCCGTTTCCTCTCGGTTAGTCGTGCACTCTGTCCTTCTGTCCCTTCACAGGCCTTTCTGTGTCCGTACGCTTTTCCTGTGCCTCGTGCAAAAAAATCAAGTCTGACAATCTTTGCCTTTTAACTGGAGCATTCAGTGTGCTTACATTTATTTGGGCTTAAATCTTACTTTGTGTTTTCTGTGCCTGTACTTTTTCTTTCTTTATGTGTTTTTACGGTTGAAAGTATTGACTATTTAATGTGTTTTCCTATGTGTTTCTAACATAATGTGCAGTTCTCCTCCGTCGCAGAGGCTTCCCAGAAACTGCGGGAGGAACGCAAAGTGGAACTCAGGGCGGAGTCAGTCCGGGCCCTTCCCCTCCCTGCACGGCCAGGCCCTTCTGTTTCCGTGTGCTGGTGTCGCTGTGCGTTTTATTTCCGACTTCAGCACCACCGCGCGCAGGGCTCTTGTCTGGGCTGTCCGCCCTCTTTTGGATTCACGCCCGTGTGCGGGACACCCTGCGTCTGTCCCATGGAGCACTGTCCCTCCTCGGGGGCCCCTCGCGGGACTTGGGGCGGTCAGCATTTCCTCTGAGGAGGCTCAGCCGATGTCGGAGTCCGTGTGTGGGTCTGAAAATGCCCCTGCTTAGTCCTCGTCCTGAAAGGGTGTTTTCCTGGGCGTGGAGTCCAGCCTGACCTCCTGCCCCCGCCCCCCCCGCTCCCCCCCAGACCTCAGCCCCACCACCCTCTTGCCTCTACCCCTGCGTGGCTGGGAGTCAGCTGTCAGTCACGCTGCTGTGGGTCTCCCCAGGGTAGTTTTGAGACCAACTAGACACGGGCTCCCTGTCGCCCACACCGTTGCCGCTGCCCTCTGCACTGCCGCATGGCCCGGCGCAGGCGCCTCAGCTGCGCCCCCGCTGCTGTCAGCACTGACCCCC
>PVJI01025722.1:0-20023 GCA_004026765.1 Micronycteris hirsuta | reverse complement strand
GGGGTAGGGATGCGGGGCTTGGCATTTTGAGCACATGCACCCCGGCCTGATGTGAAACGTGAAGCTGCATGGAATGGGTGTTGAGCCAGTTTATCTGGTCCTTCCAAAGGCCCCTGGTGCTTCTCCATACCTACGAGGACAGCAGCACAGGCAACAGATGGTCCCTAAAGGGGGCGCTCAGGGGATAACTGGTCACCCTTTGCTTCAGGAAACAAACCCCAGATCTCCAGAGAGACCAGCAGAGAGCCCGGAAACAGGCGGGTTCCCGGCTGATCAGGGCCAGTGGCAGGTCCGCTTTGCTTGCTGCCGGGCATGGGCCCAGAGAAGGTGCCTGCCTCTAAGAGAATGTGAAGCCAAGGGAACATTTACCAGCCTGCACTTAAAAAATTAAAAAGGAAGACCTGGAATACCCTTCTCTCATTACAAGTGGTAGGCATCCAAAAACATCTTAAAGCATCATTGGCTAAAGGAGCAGCTCGCAGGGAACCCAGGCCCCTTTGGGGTTGTCGGGAGGTCACTGCCATTGTCCTGATAAGACTCAGCTGCCATTCGCCCTTTTCCTCTCGTCCCCTCCCCAGGGCACAGCAGAGCTTTCCAGAGACCACCCTACACACGGCTCAGTGGCCGAGAGGGTGTTTGCTGGTACATTCCTGTTGTTCAAATTAAATAAAAAACAGTTTTTAATGATCTCAGTTTTAATTAATAGCATGGTAAATATCAATAAATATGGCCCACATGAATAAAAGCTCTTTGGCATCCTCAATAATATCAGATACACAGTCCTGAGATCAGCAAGCCTGAGAATTACTAAATTAATCATATTTCCAAATAATAAGCTAATCCCGGACTCAGAGCAGAAAAGGGGTTTGCAAATAATGGTGCTGGACTGAAGTTAACACGGAGCATCACGGCGCAAACGACACAGGCGTTCTGACCTGCGTGCTCTTGCTACGTAATGAAGTAATCTTCCCTCCAGGAATAACTTGGTAATGAGGTTTTGACCAATTGTTTCTCCAACTTGTAACACATGTTCCCCAACTACACCTTTATGACAATTAAAGGAAGCAGTGATTTAAACTTACCTAAGTATTTCGGATAAAAGTATTCCTGCAGAAAAAGAAAAAGGGCAACAGTTTACTGGCACAGTACGAGGCTTCCCACACAGCACAACCAGCTGGTTCATCGAACCTGCCTTCCTTCCTCGGTAGACAGAGCAGACTCTCGGGGAGGCAGGTGTTTGAGGACAGTGGAGAACTTCTCCACAGCTGGCTCATTTCCAGGACCGGCGGGCCAAGAACCACCCAGAAAGCCACTTCCGATCTGGAAGACAGGCACGAGGGAAGTACTTCTGCAGAACGCCCGCCCAGTCGTCCGCGCGGTCAGACTTTCTGTAACCAGCAACAGCGATGCCGTTTATAGCAGCTTAGAAGGTGCCACTCAAAGTGTCTTGCAGAGAAGGACAGGAAACATCGCAAGTCTCAGACCCTCGTGGAGGTAGGGGTCCTCGCAGAAAAGTGAAGCCCTCTGCGGGACTCTCAGCACGTGGGCCCTGATTTGCATTTACTCTGTCCGTAAAACGAAGCGGTGCTGGGGAGTCATGGAGGGTGTGGGCCAACAGTCTCTTACCCGCGAATGCAGACTAGAGATCTGCACCGTACAGGGGACTGTCAAGTACAGGAACTGCCTGCCCTATCTCGGCGAGCAGCAGGGACCTGCTGGGAAGCCCCTTGGGATCCTTTTGCCCCAGACACAGACCCCAGGCCATGGGCTGGTTAAAGTAGCCCTACCACATCCACTTTGATCTGCCCCTTAGGGCCAATCATGGGGCAGTTTGGCCCAATTACCCCCCTTAATGGAAACAAGTGACTAAGTGATGGCAGCCACTAGATGTTGGGTGTCAACTATTTGCTGGTTTTTACATTGTTTTACATTTTTACATTGTTTGTTTGATTTTCACAACCACTTCCAAGGCAGGCTTCTTTAACTAGGCCATTATCACAGATGAGAAAATCAAGGCTGAACACGGGTGGCAGAGTTGGACTGAGGTCACAAAGCTGCAAAGGGCTCCCAGCAGCACACTGCACCCCAGAAAAGTGTGGACGTGAGCTGGTGGGTTGCATTTACAGAGTGACAGGCAGAGGTGCCCCCAGGGCCACCCACACAGGACACCATCCTTCCGCACATTTGCCCGGTTCCTACGCCGATCCTGGCACAACCTCATTGGTCACCTTCACTCACATGCTTGGCCAGCGCCCCCTTCTCTGCTGTTCGTGAAAGAGGCAAAGTGGGTGGTGCCACTTGAGGGCAATGAGAGTTCTTAGACTGGGGTGGCACTGGGGACACTTTGCTAAGATACACTCAGATTAGATGTGATTTTAAAAAACAAAACTCTTAAGCCCTCTAAAGGAAAAGCAATGGTGAGAGCAGGTTTGACCTTGCAGCTTGTGTGGCAGCTGCAAAGACAGCATTCAGTGCAGACGGGACAGAGAGGCCAGGTTTGGAAGTCAGAGCTACACAGTCAGGGTGGGCACTGTCCCTCTTCGCCAGCATTCAGACACCCACGGCAGGCCTGGTTTCACTTCTCTCACTTCTTTCTCTCGCTTTCAGTCACGGATTGGCCAACCTCCGGGCACTGGAAAGGCAGGCAAGGCCAGGTGTGCTCTGCTGAAACCTTGTGCACCAGAGGCTGGAAGATGGCGCAACCAGGGAGTGACATCTGTCTGGGTTGGGAGGGAGAACAAAGGCCACAGGGCTTTGTCACAAAGGAAAGGTGTTGGTTCCAGAAGAAAAGATTTAGAATGGATGCTGGAAGTGTGCACTCAGGTTTAGGAAACAGAGAGAGAAAGTAAGAACTGAGACAATGAAAGACTCTGAGTGAAGTGCCTGATGATACAGGAACATTCGTATTAGCACAACTCTCCAGAAAGGTGTAGCCCATTTTTCCAAACTGTGACTAGTTTATAGTTTTGTGGAGCATGTTCGATAATGAGTTCTACTGTTGGGAGAAAACATTATTAACAGAAAAACCACACTCATCTCTCCTCAGTTAACCACACCTATTGGGAATGTGGGCACTGAAACCACAAGGTCATAACCTGGTGACAATTCATCCTGCAGCGTGTGCTTGATCGATTTAGGGTGGGGAAAGGGTGGAGAGCGTGTGTTCGTTTGCCTGGTGATCTAGGAGAGGGATGGTTAACCCGGAATAAAAGCACAGCTACGATGGATACACTTAAAAATGTTATACACGCTCCCAAGAGAAAGAGACATTCACTTCCAATTGTCCTTCAAAGTCACGACAGAAGCGGAGGGCCTGGGAAAACCATGGCGAATGAAGGCAGCAGACAGGACACAGAGCCGCCCTCCCCTGCACCAAGTGCATCAGGGCGTCACCGCGGCCCAAGGCCCAGGAGCTGGGTGGACTCTCACGAGCAGCAGCACCCCTTGGGGACGCACGAGACAGAGGCCACAGCTCAGATGGCCAGACTCAGAAGCCGGGAGCAGTTGCCTGTGTGCTTCACCCTTTGTCTTCTCGACTCCACGAAAAGCAAGGCCTGGGTTCCAAGGTTGTGCGAGGGCCAGAGCAGGGAATGGGCGCGCCAGCAGGATGCCGGGACCACCCAGGCTGGAAATGAAGCCATTTGTCTTCTGGCAACTGTCCCTGCCCCCAAGATTTGCTTCTACTTTGCTTAAACAGCTAACGACAGAAAGAAGTAGGCAAAACCTCAGGCTGCTAAACTGTGAGCTAAAGCTCCAAGATGAAAGACACATCATTCCGCCAGGACACAGCCAGGAGCTGACCAGCCCTGGAAGGCCCTCAGGAGCCATTGCTAAACGTGTGGGTGGAAGACGGATGGACGGATGTGTGGATGCCCGGAAGAATAAGTGAATAGATGGAAGAATGAGTGAATGAAGAGATGGATGAAGGAATGTGTGAATGAACGTTCAGGCAAACACAGAGTCCGACAATTTTCACTGAATTAAACTGGGTTGTTAATTCTAACACAGATAAGCACCCTGGGAGAGATATCTAAATCGATGGTCTCAGCTCATCTCCTTCAAAATATGGAAGCTTATTATGGTTCCTCAAGTTTACAAACAGCCAATGTATTTTTAAAACTTGGATCCTCACTCTTAACTGACATTTACCTAATCTTCCTTCTGCTGTTCACTCCAAGGGCCCTACCCTTCCTGCTGGCAATGAGACAGAGTGCACATAAGACTGGACAATCAAGCTGTCACCATTACTAACAGGGACTGCCCACAAAGGAAGCAGCCACAGCGCAAAGGGCACATCCCTCTGCGGGGCAGCCCTGGCTCCCGGAGGCTCAGGGCACAGGTCTCGGCGGGGAGCCTGCCTGCTCGGAAACACCCCTTTGTAAATGGAGTTGAGCATCTCCCCTGACTCCAGCCTCCTCCTCAGATGACATCCTACTGCGCTCCTGTTCCCTGTGGTTTTGGAAACACGGAGTTGTGCCCCAAGCACCTTCAAGAGCTGAGTCCCAGGAAAGATTTCGTTCACGTGGTCCACTCGAAAGTGAGGCCCGCCAATTTGTTTGGAAACTACAAAGGAGTGTTTCCGTGGGAAAAACAAAACAAAACACACCTATTCTGCCTTTGCTCCCTAATTACTCTGTCACCCAAATGGGAAAGCAGGAAAGGAGAACAAGGTTGGTGAAATCCTTGGGAATTCCTGTCTGCTGACAACTTCTCACCAGCCTCTACCCTGCGCTGACCACCAGGGCCCGTCTGGCTGGCTGGATCTGTGCCCACACGGCCCCAGACACGGCAAAGGTCAAGAGCATCAAGGAGCAGCCCAACCTCCGCACCGGCAGGGCGGCGGGCTCGGGAATCCAACTTCAGAAGCACCTGGTGACCCTGGGCAAGCCTCCTGGTGGGCAGCCTGCCCAGCCTGCAGCTCCAGAGCCCCAGCCCCGGCCCTCCTGCGGGCTCTTTGCCCAGCCTCCGCTGTGGCTGGGGGGAGTTTGGTAGTCTCGCTGTCAGACGCGGTGCTAAGAGCAGATTCCAGAAACTGTCAAAAATCATACAGCTGAGCCTGTCGAAATGTACATTACCAAGACAGAAACATCACCTGGGTTCAGACCCTGTGGAACTGACGACAGTCACCCTTCTGTAGCTTATGTACAAGGACTACGTGCAGCTGGGGAGGTTCTAGAACTTAGGGCTGCTAAATGTCTTCAGGTACAAATCTGCTTTAACTTTTTCAGCTCCTCAGGGCTAACGACGTCCCTGCGGGAAAGGACAGCCAGTGGAATTAAAGACCGCTTCCACCTCGACACCGTCACTCACCTTTACGTACCCGCCTTAATTCCTGCCTTCCAAGGCATGCACAAGTTCAAGGACAGTCACTGCCAGCACTGCTGTGGAGCCCCACTGTGTTAATGGACGTGGAAACTGCTTTGCAAACATAACAATGTCATCTGGGCATAAAGCTTTATAGCATGGGACACCTAGGACTTTTGTCTACATTTACACAATATATTGTAACAGAGAGACACACCTCACAATATAACACATGGCGCTCATTTTTCAAATGGTAAACTAAGAATGTATTATTTCTTTTAATAAATAAGTGGCCAAAATTTTGTTTCCAAAACTCTTTACACTATTTGACAAAGGAGGCTGAACCTCGGGTAACAGCAATGCTGACAGGATACATCCCGGGTGGGCAAAAGTAGGTTTACAGTTTCATACAAATAGATAATACAATCATTAATAAATAACAATACAAGAATAAACTTCTGCATACTTACAAGTGTAAACCTACTTTTGCCCGCCCCTGTATATAAGGTGTTTTCTATGAAAAGAGTCAAGAGCATTGACTAATCCTTTGACCATAACGCTGTCTTGCTAGCACCCTTGACTTCTAAGAGAAAAGCTTGTCAAAGCCATGTCAGCTTGAATGGCCACTGTTGAGGTTTTTCGCTTCTCCGAGTCTGGTGAACTCCCCGCCCCAGTCTCACTGTTCTCCCAGTGGCACTGAGAGCCATTCAAAGACCAACACGGCCCTGCCCTCGGACCTCCTAAAGGGTTCTTCATCCCTCAGGTGGGCATTACTCAGACCTGGGCATGTTCTTCTAACATGGTTCATATAAAATCCTTCTTTCCTTCCTCCCAAATTCACTTTCTATGACTGTCTAAACCAGGTGCTTGCTTACATACTCCACAAGCCAGAAGGAAACACGGACACCACTGTCTGCATCAGGTGGCTTCCCAGGACAGGGGTCTCCCCTGTCACCGCAGTGCATGTCTGTGGCCAGAGCTCCTACTGGACAAAATCCTGGCCGTCACTCCTGAGTCACAGGGACAAAAGCTGGGAGCAGCCCCATCACTGACCCCAGGCGCAGGCTGCAGCTCTGCACCGTCTGCGCAGCACGCAGTCCAGGGCTCCACGCACCCCTCCTCCTCCGTGGCCGTCCCCTCGCACCCAACACACGCGGTGTGACAGGGATCAGGGCCCGAGCCAGCAGGGGGGTCACTGGTGACTACAGCCCACTGGAAAGCTGAGTCCTCCAGGTCTTTTTCATAACCAGTTTTGGGACAAAACACTTATAACTAACGTGAGTTGATGCACGCTCTTATGGAAGCTCAGGGCTCCGGTGTGAGCAGCCCTGCTCTCGGAGGTCTGAAGACTTTGGCCCCCTCCCTAACCCCCAGAGATGACGTTCGCTGCAGTCTGTACCTGTTCACAGCACCACCCATCTGCGCTCCGCGTATACATGCTTCTCACAAGCTCTGGGTCCCTGGCAACCGCAAGGGGCCCTGGGGGCCCTGAGTGGAGTCCTCGGGCTCTTCCCAGCCATGGCCGGGCCCACAAAGGTGAGGGCTGCAGCCCTCCCCTCACTGCCAGCTGCAGGTTGACAAGTGACTGCACAGGCCAAGCTGAGGGCACCAGGGAAGTGGAGGGGAGGGCTGGTCCCTCCACCAACTAGTGCATGAAAAGGACTGTGTGAGTGCCACTGAACAGACCCGGGCGAGAGGTGAACTCATGCAAAAACTCTCCGACACAGCTAATTCTAGTGTCTATCATCAGATGTGAAAATACTCACAGGCGTTAACTTCTGAAAAGAGATTTGCTCCCAAATACCTCTTCCCCAAGGCAGAGATTCACAATTTTCCCTTCATCCTTAGAAATAGAACTTGGGGTTTATTTTAGAGCTGCAATGCACCCAGCTAGCTACCCTGCATTCCCAGCCTCCCTCGCGACGAGGGGTGACCATGTGACTAAATTCTAGCCAATAAGACACGAGCACAATGTAAAACCAGTAGAAAGTTGGGGGCAGGGAGCTTTGCTTCTCCATCTTCCCTGCTAAAGTGCAGATGTGACGTTGGCGCTCCAGCATTTGACAGGTGTGTGAGGAGGCCTTGAAGACCACACACCAGCACAGCAGAGACGAACAGGTCATGTGAGTCCCCGGGCACCACCGAGCAGCGCCAGTCAGCCGGCCTCTGCCCTTCCCATGAGAAAGAAAGAAACTTCTATCTCCGGTTTTGCATTTTTCAAAATACACAGCCAAAAATCTCAGGCTAGCTGAATTGGACAAAAAGCGCAAACACAAATATAAAAAGTAAAATTATAAATCTACCAAGAGGCAAGCTTTCCTGGACCCGAGAATGGTTTGGGAGACACCCCCTGCAGAGCCCTTGACCAGTGAGGGTTCAGGCCAGTTAACAAGGAGAGGAGGGAGTGTGCCAGCGTCACAGGTCGGCTGCTTCAGAAGAGAACAACCTGATCATCTAAGGGTTAAGAAAGGCTCTAAAAATCATCATGGTTTTCGGAAAAATTGTGTCCTGCCCCATCCCTAAATTCTTCAAAGATGTAGTGCCTAGTTGCATGTATACTCCTAACGTCATGAAGTATGAGATGGAATAAATTCATCTTTCTGATTTACAGTCTCACTTCCCAGGACTAATCTCCACACTTCCTGGGGAATGTGGTGTGCTTTAAATGGAGTCACTCGGCAAGGCTGCTCTTTCTGTGCTCATGTGCTCTCCCTGCAAAGGGCCCTCTCCCTTCCACAGCGCAGCTGATCACCGACAGCTTTGCTCAGCAAACCCCGTGGTTCTCAGGGCTCCAGGCAGCCATGTCACTCACCGAGTGAGGAAGGTGTGCAGACAGGAAGGAGCAGGAAGCAGCTAGGCTGTGTCCGGGGGTGGGCCTGGCCTGTTGAGCCCGCCACGCTCTTACTGGGGAAGTGAGACTGATGTGAGTGAACCAACAGGACTTTATTCTAACTATGTCTGTCCTGTCCTTGCATGCGGAAGAAGAAGGCAGAGAGAGAACCAGAAACGGCAGCTTGGAAGGAATGGCTGAGCTTGCTGGCTGTGAAGGTGGAGGAGGGGCCGCCAGCAGGGACTGCGGCACCTCAGGAAGCTGAAGAGGTGAGAATGGATCCTCCCCTGGAACCTCCAGAAGGAAGCAGCCTGCCGGATGCCTTGGTTTTAGCCCCGGGAGACCCATTTCAGACTTCCTACCTCCAGAACTGCCAGCTGATGCTGATCTGTCACAGCAGCAGTGAGAAAACAACTTCACTCCCTTCGCTTATGCCGTCCTCCCAGGCACACGAGGCAGACGCTCCTGTCCCCAGCAACAGTGGCCGCTGGAACTTGGAGAGCTCCAGCAGCTGCCCTGGCTGCAGGGCCACCGGGCTGAGATTCGAACGCTGTCCGTCTGCCAGGATCAAAAACCACAGCCCCGAGAGCCCCAAGTAGGGCCCCTGCAGGTGGAATACATTCAGCCATGAGCTTGGCTGGAGCGAAGGCGCAGAGAGGGAAACCCAGTCTGTTCTGGGCAGGGAGGAGGCCTGCGGGATCTCAGGTGCCGGGGGAGGGCACACTGCCTGGACCTGCCCGGGTGAGAGGCTGGGGCTTGATCCCAGAGCTTTCGGGGGCGAGGCTGTGCTCGGTTGTCTGGCAGTGTAAGGGGGACAGACAGGCCAGTCAGGGAGCCTTCAGATGCGATGGAATGTCAGCCTGTCCAGGAGTGTCCGTGGGCAGTCATGGGAGCGATAACCAGGAGAGATGCCACAGGAGACGCCTTAGGATGAGGCCGTGGGTGGCAGGCAGTGGGGGGCGGGGAAGGAAGAGCAGAGGGGACTTTAAACTTTCACCCTGGGCCTGGGAGGCTGAGCAGCAACACTGACCAAAACGGGGATGGAGGAAAGAAGCCAGTCTGAGGGAGGAAAAGAGATGAGAAACGGAAAAGAGGAGGGGAGTATGGCGGGAAGCATGGCGGGCGCCCACCTACAGGCTTAACGGCGGTGGGAGAGGGGCCCTGGGAGGAGCTGCCCTCCTCCTCACCCCCGGGGGCCCGCGTCCCTTTAGGGAAGCCAAGCAGGTACCAGGGAAGACACACTCATACCACAAATGCAAAGTTGTACTTCTCTTTTTGTTTCCTTGGGAAAAACAAAATGATGTACTTTCCCATCATGTAAGAGAGCAAAATAAAATGCTCGACAGAGTCAGTTTAGCAGCTAGGACAGCCTGGGCCCGAGAGGACCTTCGGGGCAAAGGCATTTTTCTCTGGAAGTTGCTCCCTAGCAGGTCATGTGGAAGCTTTGCATTTGGGCCCACGCTCACTTCCTGAAGGTCTGCATGTTTGACTCGGAGTTTGGCGACCTGAGTTTCCATCTGAATCCTCCCACTAATGAGCTAACTTGGACAAGTCTCTAAATAGATTCTTGGGTCTGAGTTCCATGTGAGTGCCTAAAACGAGATGACGCCTAAGACTCTCACTAGCCACAAACGTTATTGCAAAATCCTTGTTTGTTCCTGGCTTATGAAAGGGAAGTGCAAGTGCATGTTGGTGCCTCCCTGGATGCACGCTACATCGCAACGAGCGTGCGATTAGCAGGTCTCCAGCACAGGACAAGCGTGGTATGGACAAGGGGTAACTTGGGGAACGCGTCTGCCGGTTATGGCTGCAGCCAGCATGCGATGCAGACACGGGCAATGGATTCCTACATCACAAATGGGGGGTTTGCCTTTGAAGTTGAGGAGTTTGCTACCCAGCGAGGCAGAAGGGAAGCACAAAACCACATGCCTGTGTTGGCCCCTGACAACTGCCAACGGGAACCTCCTAAGCACGTTCTTCCATTTTTTTCTGATGCATCACGCTAAAGAAATGTGTGCTCCCAGCAGAAGGTTCCAGGGAGGCTGCACCTGCAGTCGCCAGTCACACAACCATCCTGGGCAGATGGCCCCAGCCTGGCCTCAGGGAGGCCCCCGTGCAGCTGAGCGTGTGGCTGCAGTGGTGACCGGTGCACCCCCAGCCCTGGAAGCTGGCTGAGCCCAGCAATGTGCTTTCCATGGAGCGAAACATTCCAAGAAGAGGTCCTGGAAAAACTGGGTCTAGAAGGCAGGTTTTAAGGGCTGGTGTGGACAAAAATGTATTTTATTATCCCAAGCAACAACATCAGAAAGAAACAAATTTCACTGCAATTTTAAAACACAAGTCCAAAAAAACAAGTACGATATTAATGAATATGTTACTATCCCTCACGAGTATTACATTTCCAGTCCTTGCAATCAGTCCAAGCAGATCTGTGCCTCTGTCAGAGAGACATAAAGAACCGATGTCCTTTTCAACTTCTTCCACTTCCAACTCCACTTTAAAGATTAATTGAAAGCTTTTAATGAGCTACCTGTCAGGGTCAAAATCGACAAGGCATGTGCAGCAGGTTTGCACTGAAATCATTAGAGAATAATAACCGCTAAAGAGGCACAGAGAATTTCCAACATCAGACACCCACCGCTACTCTGTGCCTTACAGAAACAGCTCCCAATGCCGACCTGCGAACAAGGGGAAGGCGAAGCGCACGGAAACCCGGACCCGCGCCAGCGTGCTGGAGTTACTGACCTGGGAAGGGCTTGACCGTCCTGACCCTGGCTACTTAGAATCTTGAGAAACAGGCCTTAAGCATCAGCTTCTTAAAAGGGTGTTTTGTTTCTAAATAACAAAGGCAGACGTTCAGTGTTTTCTGAAATGTCTTTAATTGGTTTCCACAGATGTGGAGCCCACTGACGAGGGTGAGGTATAATTTACGGGGCCTGGCCTGTTATTACTCTGGAGAGCCTGCTTCTAAGTCCCTGCACACTCCTCGGATTAAAACAAACGTGTAGGTAAGCACAGGGGCAACAGAAGGCGACTGGGTGGGGGTGGGGGGGCAGACAGGGTTTGTTTCCCGCTCAAGGCCCATCCCCAGAGAGTGGCGGCCTGGGTGCTGGGGACCTGTGGCAGCCAGCTCCGGTCTAACCAGCCGTCTGTCTGCAGGAGCCACGTCCAGAGAAGGCCTAACCGGTCGAACAACAATTCAGCGGCCCAGCCCCTGTGACAGGCGTCCTCAGGCCTCCGGTGGCAAAAGCCCAAGTGGGATAGGTCCCAGGCAGGGAGGCCTTGGCCCACAGCGGTCAGTGGGAGCAGCCATGCGCCCTGGGATCAGGATGCTCGCCTAGCAACAGAACCCGGACAGAGGAGTGGGGGCTGGGTCTCCCCACAGGGCGAGGGACCTGGGCTCACTTCTCAATGGACCCACAGTTGCAGCGAGAAGACTCCGAGCATTGTGCGGCTGTGTGTCAGCACGCGCGTGTGCACTGTCCGTGCCCATGTCCCTGTGTGTGGCTCTGTATGGGTGTGTGTATCTGAGTGCACGTCTGTCTATATGTCACGTGTGGGTGTGCGTCTGAGTGTGCGTGTGTTGCGGCGGCAGAGTGGGGTGTGGAGGGCAGGTGGGAGGGCAGAAAGGCGCAGGGGGGCCGCGGCTGTCCTGGCTGTGACAGCCAAGGTGTCACCACGGCCGCCAGGGGACCTGCATTGCAGAGGCAAGTCACCGGGACTGACGAAGTACCCCTCCACCTCCCTTCCCACCCTCCTGCTTGGACCCCACTTCTGCCCCTAGAGACCCCTCAGGCCACTCGAAAAAGGAGGGACTTGAGGGAAGGGTTTTCTCACCTCTGTAGGGGGTGCCCCTCCTCAAGCTGTCCCCAAAGAAGGTGCCATCTCAGAAAGACAGGGGTCCTGGGAGTGCAGATGCAGTTCAAGACCAGGCTAGCAGCATGCGGGCTCTGAAACTGACTCACCCTTAGACTCTCTGAGGTGGAGAACCTGTCACCCCCACTGGGTTCCCCAATGGCTGGAAGAGCTGGGGGCGTGGGAGTAGGGGCGAGAGATAGGAGACAGAGACAGAAAGAGTGAGAGGCAGACAGAGGCAGAGGCAGAGAGAGAAAGACAGAGATGAACAGACAGAGAGACGGAGAGAGACCGGGGTGGGCGGGGTGAACACGGAGGCGCTGCGGAACAGGCCGGTGGTCTTACATGTTGTGAGGCCTTCAGGGTGTGCCACTAGCCGGTTGCAAATAGTGTAAATGTTATTGTTTGTACCTCAAATTAAACCAGGTGGTGGGATAAAAGAACGGCGGCCCGGAAATTTTTTGCTGCCAACAAGCCGTGGGTCCGCTGACGGGCAGGCACCAAGTGCTGCTGCCAGGTGGTGACGTGGACCTGGGCGGCAGGTCGGGCCAGGATAAGCCTTTTGTCCAGAATCCTTTCTGAAAGCCAAGGGTGATTACTGAGATGGTATCTTTCAGGCGTCTGGAACCCACCTGCCTTAAAGGATTTAAGTAGAAAGGTGACCTGCTGGGCTGGCCTGAGTGACCTTGTGGAGAAACTCGGGAGAGCCCCCACAGAGAGGGCTGAGGGCTGGGCTACCCAGAAGGAAAAGCAAGGGAGAGGAAAATACCAGGAACAGAGACAAACACCGGGAAAGGAAACAAGATAGGAGGACTCTAATCCCCCCTCAGGCTCTGGAGAGAAGGACCAAGCATTGACAGTGGCAAAAACAGGTGGCCTGGGACACTCTCCTGGGGACAGAAGGAACGTGGGTGGGAGACCATCCGTCCCCAGGGGGGAAGTGGATGACCAGGGAGTCAGGACAGCACCCCCAGACCTCCTTCTGTTCTAGCGAGGCGCGCGATGGCCCCAGGAACCGGGAAGAGCCAGGGCACTGGCGGCCTGCTGAAAGGGGGCGGCTGAGGGTCAGGCACCCCTCACCCGAAAGAGGAGAACAGCTCAGTCTGGGAGGCTCAGGTCGGAAAGGAAGAGCAAGGGCGTGCTCGGCATATATCACATGCTCCACAGACACGAACCTCCAAATTCCAGGATGAAGGTTTGCGGTCCAGGGAGCTGGCTCTGAGACTAGATAGTGAGAAGGTAGGAAAATTCCTTGGCAAGTGGAACGGGGAAACTAAGGCAGATAGCTGAACACAGTGGCCAAGTAATTTACGGCCAGGTGCAGATGGTCACCAGGGAGTAAAACTGGGAAAACAAGGACCCCACCCCCAGGGTAACCTCTCCTCCCTGGCCTTTCCTCCCTGGAGAGAACATCCAGGCCTCAGTGGTGCTCCAGTTCCAGACCCAGAAAAGCAGCAAAAGCAGGTGGGCGATGCCAGAACCAACAGCAATGACTAAAGCCCCCCTGCCCTGTCACTGACCAATCAGTGGAGACCATGACCCTGAAAGGGCGCACCTGGAGAACTGATGACTATTCTATTAGACCCTCCCCTGAGACCCCCCCTAAGATTCCTAAGAGAGATAAAAACCTGAAGATAAAGGACCCAGCACTCGCAGTCTCCCTCTGGGGAGCAGCCCTTCCCTCCTTCTTCCCCCACATATTTATCCGCAGGCACGTGTCTCCTAAACTCTGCAGCAATGGGCAGCTGGCAGCTTGTCCCAGGCTGATCCCCCGAACCGGTCCTCAAAGCCCCCTTTTCTCGGACTTCCCACTGAGCTCAGGCAGCCCAGCCCAGGCTCTCCGGTTACTTCCTCTATGCTGAGCCCTTCCTCGTTTCAATGTCCCCAGCTTTAATAAATGGATCCTCATAGTCACCTGGACTGTGTTGAGAAGCCTTTCCTACACGAAGTCAAGAACCCACACATTACAGCTGGGCCTCGGCAGACCCCCTCAGGGCAGGCCCCTGTCTGGTCCAGTAACAGCTCCAGGTGCCCAAGTCCCCCTCTTCCCATCCCTGGGGCTTCCTCTACCAGGGTGCTCCCAGAGCCCCAGGAATGGGCACGGGACAGGTAGCACTGCCTCCTCTGCCAGCAGGAAAGAGCAATGTTGTAAACTCTACCACCAAAGCCGGGCAGGTGTGTGACCACAACTGGGCCAGACACATTTAGGGCAGGTGGCTGCTTCTAGCATCCTGACCTAGTAGACAGCAAGGTGGTGCAGATAGAATCAGCCACAAAGGTGACCCTGGCCTGTGAGGACTGGCATTTCCTACAAGCACCCCCATAGGGAGTCAGGTGATTACAACCCAAGAAATGCCAATTTTGGTGCAGCGTTTCACTTCAGGATGCTGATGTCCTATGACCGTCACATGGCCAGGTCCTGGGGACTTCTTGAACTAAATAAAGTCAGTGCTGGGTCATCCTAGATCACTCCATCAGCCTCAGTCAAAAAATGCAAAATGAGCTATATTTGAAAGCAAGGAATAAATATTTCCTAGTGGGAGTCCCAACCTTTTTGGAGCAGAGAAACTCATCGGTTATTTCATTGGACTGCCTTTTTCAAAAGTGCTGTATTTACTAAAATACATCAGCAGTAAACAGTGAGTACTTGGAGGATCTCACCACTGCCAGTGACCATGGATCTCCCCGTGTAAGGAGATGGAATGGGGAACCTGGACACATTAAAGTGGACAACTGGTCTACCAGAGCAGCTGGGTTTGGAATTGGCCCACAATCCCTAACCCTGGCCCCTGACCCCTAACCCAGCTCCTTCCAGCATTCCACACTGCCTCTCAAGAGAAAGGAAAACAAGCTAAGGACCAAATCCAGACAACAGAACACAGGGTCTGCACACCAGTCTACACCCGACCAAGGTGCTGGTTAAAACAAAGAGCCTGTAATCCCACTATCTGGGATGGATGACACAGAAGTAACCAGTCCAATATGGGAAGCTGACAGACAATGGAAAAAATGTAATACTATTTGGGATGGGGTTTGGGAAGGAGGACAGAATTCTAGGAAATTATAGAAGGCTTTGCTGTGAAAAAGAATTTACAAACTTCTGATGGGGCTGGAGTATAAGAGAAGTTACCCCGCCACCCCCCAACACCCAGCATTAAAGCAATTCAGCTGTGCCTCAAAAGTGAGGGGGCCAAGACCGCACAGGGAAGTGCAAGTCCCAGTGCAGACACAGGCTGAAAAACCGTGTTTGCATTAAAGCTAGTGGGATCCCAACCACATTTCTTTTCATATCTTCACCCCATACATTTGCAAATAAAGTTAAAATTACAACACAAAAGCAATTAAAATGAGAGAAGGGATTCACATTCTGGGAGGAGTGGCACCATGGTTAATGGTAGGATGTCCCGACAGGAAGGGAAAGCCAGGTCAGGGCTTTCCTCTCCTGGGCAAGCGGGGGCTGGGGCAGGCAGGGCAGGCCGGGGATGCCTAGGCAGGTGGTGGCCTAGCTGCTCTCAACACTTGTCACCTACAAGCCCCGTCGCACACTTTCTGCACAAGCCAGTGTTCCAGGTCAGGCTTGTGGCCGGAGAACACTGGGCCTGCCACACAACCCCACAGCTGGGCAGTGATCTCCAGTGGCCGGGCACACAGCCCTGCCGCTAGGGCCTTCAGAACCCCTCTGCAGAGGCGTGAGTCACTGGCTACCAGGACTCATCATCACAGACAGGGGAAACCAGTGAGGCCAGAAAAGACCTGCAAAACTGCTCAGACCATGGGACTGAAATTGTGCTGCAACGGACAGGGAGGCCAGTGACACTGGAGAGAATCGCCCACCACAGCTTGGCCGCTGCAACTGCTAACTGTGCCGGAGAGAAGTGTACGTGGTCATCAGTCATTTCGGAGCTTGTTTTCAGAAAGGGGACCTAAAAGGGATTGTCAAGTCAACCGATCAGAAATATAAGTCCAACAGAAGACTACAGCTGTCACGCAGAGCCAGTCGCTTATTGCATGTGACATTTATTTCATTCCAGAGAAGTCTTTAACAGAAAAACTCTGGTAGAACCAAACCAGCTGTGAAACCGCCCTGACCTCACAGTGTACAGTGATGTAACGTACATCCACCCCATTTCTATCACCACTGCTTTCCAAAGTCGTTTGCCCTGGAGCAGACACACACCTAGGGCTTTCGCCAGGCCACACAGGTCACGACCCCCACAGTGTTCTTACACGTCCCCTCTCCCTTCAGATCGCACAGCTCCTGCACAGACGCCAAGTCCACACCTGGGCTGCTGCTCCCTGCCTGCACTTGGCTGCCCACAGCCCCACAGTCTCCAAGGACATTATTATTAGAAATATGTCCTGAGTCGGCACCATCAGGCTCCGAAAATCACCAGCTCCGAAAAGAGCATCTTGATGAAAAAGGCTGGTGAGTGTGCGTGTGTTCCCTACCTCCCACCCTGAGGTCCCCCTGACGTCTTGCCCCCTTCCGCTCCCCCCCCATATAAGCTCTAGCATATTCCTGTAATCATATTTTGGGACCTGCTGCAAGCAATTCCAGCCCTCATGTCTTTTAATTCCTCTTTCAGGCAAACCCTCTTTCCCTCTTCACTAGGATGAAGCAGCTGGAGGCAGCCCCACCCCTCACCTCCAATCCAGCTAAGGGAGAGGGGAGGTAGGAAGCTGTTTGGGTTTTTAAGCCATGGGATTTTTTTACATTTTAAAAACGGCCTCTATGCATTCTGGTGGCGGTGTCATATACTGTGATGCATATGTCCTTTCCCGTGGCTCCCTTCAGAGGTCTGCTGAAGAGAAGTACAGGGTGTCCACGGGACCCCACTCAAACATCTGCTTCTGCCTCCACGGAACAGGAGCACCTGGGAGTCACCTAAACAACCGGGGCTCAGAAGGTGTGGAGGAGGCCTGAGGGTGGGCCGGGGAAGGACCCCCCAAGTCCTGCCCCTTCAGCACTACTAAACGCACTGTCTCCCTATTTAAGAGTTCTGGGTGGGACTTGCGGCGCAGTTCCCCCACAGGAAGGGCTCACCGCACGCTCTGGGAAGGGAAGTCTGAGGGGCTGGAGGAACCCCGGGCTCCCTACACCGGCCGCACGGATGGATCTTCCCAGAAATGCGGTACCGCAGGGACGTCGCTCGAGACGATCTGGCTTATCTAAAGATCCGCACCGAGGTCCCGCCCAGCCACAGAATCTCTAGGCGACCCGCAGACACATCCCCACTTCTTCACCTCCCCTGCACGGCGCCCGCGCGGGGCCCCCGCGCTTACCGTCTCGGCGTCGTTCTCGAACACCTCCCGGGCCTCCTCCTTGCTGCACAGCTCTTCGATGCATTCCCTCTCCAGGTGGCCCTGCTTGGCCTCCTCGAAGACTTGGTATGCGCGGCGCTGCCTGGGCCGCAGGAACTGCGCCGCCTCGCGTGGCCGCAGCATCACGGCTGCCGGGACGCGAGCGAGAGGACGAAGCCAGGGGGAGCGCGGAGCAGCGGGGAGAGATAAGGGAGAGAGCGGGGACACGCTGTCAACCCGGGCTCCGCACGCACTGTCCTCCCAGCAGCGGGCTCGGGGATGCGGCGGCGGGGAGGGAGCGCACGGAGTACGGGCGCACGGGGCGGGGGTGGGGTGCGGGCACTGGAGTGGCCCTTGCCCCCAGGGGTGGCAGGGTCTTTTTGGGGAGGGTCTCTCGATCCAGCCCGCGCCACGGCCCCCGCGCGGTACTCACTGGGCGCGGACTCCGAGGCCAGCAGGAGTAGCAGCAGTGTGGTGCCCAGGGCGGCGGCGGGCCCGGGCGGCGGCGGCATGGCGAGGCCGGGGGCCTGGGACAGGGGACGGGGATCGGGACCGGGGTCGGGAGCCGGGCGCACAGCCGGGAGCGCGTGCGGTCAGAGTGCCGGGGAGGCCGTGGCAAGCCGCGGGCGCCGCGGGGCGGTGGCTCCGGTCATCCTGTGCAGGCGGCTCTGAAGGTCACATCCCGGCGGCGGTGGCGGCGGCGGCGGCGGCAGCGGCGGCACCTCGGGCTTGCAGCCGGTCTGGGCGGAGGCGGCGGCGGGGCCGGGGGTGGCCGGGGCGGGGCGCGCGGCCGGGGGCAGGACTGGCCTCCGGGCCGCGCCGGGCGGGCGGGGCGCTAGCTCCCACCAGCTGCCTGGCGCCCCAGCTGGTTTTCGCTGGAAAGATCAAAGATTGAAGGGGAAACAGGTCATCGGGGCGTGGCTACTTCACACGCAGGCTGCTTAGACTACCGCGTCCTGGAGAAGGAGTTTCCATGAAATCGGCGGTGGAGTGTATTAATGAGAGTGGAGTAAAAGGAAAGAACTAACACCCAAGTACAACGTGTCCAGGTACTCCAATTTGACCATTTACCAGATTTAAACCTCTTTCCCACCCCGCCACCCCCAACCTAAATATCCCATATCCTCTTCGGATTCTTCATTCTTGGGCAGATTTTCTCAAAACTTAAAACTCACCAAAGAAAAGATAAACTGAGGTCAAACTGAATCCCGATGGGGGCCAAGGAGTGCCATGAAATTATTTCCTTTTGTAATCTGTGTTTTCCATAATGATGACATTGAAAACCTCGAGGTTTCCCAGTGGGTATTTTAGCTGAAAGCAACATTGTACTTGTTCGCATAAACCAAGACTTTCTGTCTCTCCTTCCGGAATATTTTGCAAGGTCATAGGCAAAACACACACAAACAGAACCAAAACGTAGCAGACCACTACAAGGGGACTGAAGCAGGCAGTGTGAGGCCAGCATGCAGGGGGAGGGGGGTCCTGGACACAGCCTGGCGTCTGGAGAATCCTAGTCTCGGTTTTCCCCACACCTCAAAATGACGAGAAAGGGGCAGCAAGTCCCCTCCCCCCCCCGACATGGTTGGTCATTTTGCCTGGTGGGTTCAACACCTGGAGTCCCAACCTGTGTCCCCTCCCCTTCTGTAGCAGGAGAATGAAACGTCGTTGCTGATAGAATGCTTTGAGGTCATCGATTTAAAGTTGGGTTAATGAGCACTAATATATTAAGTGTGGGGAAATGAAAGTTCATGAGGATCATCTTAAAATAGAATTAACAATTCAATAGATTTGTCACCTGCACCTGTGTCTGAACCAGAGTTACAAGGCACTCCCTTGTCAGCTCGCCACTCAAAGGCAGCCTAGTGCTGAAAGTTCCCTGCAAACCCCACGAAGCTCAGAAAGACTATTGTGTTCAGGCACTTCTTTCTGTTTCTTAGGGGTTCTAAACCAGCAGCCCATGCATAGATTTCAGAAAGTGTATGAACTAGAAATTGCTTGCAGTTATTCTCTGCATCATCTGTGTGTTTGGAGAAGAGAGTTCATAGAGTGCATGTAATTCTCGGAGTCTGATCCAAGTAAGAGTGACCCTTGTGGCCTCTGTCCTGCTCCTCTGGGAGGGCCTACATGGGTCTGGGCTCGTGGCTGTAGGTGGCCAGGCCCCACTGGATGGAGCCTTTTGGGTCCCCTGATGCCTGGGTCTGGGTCTTACTCCCTTTCCCCACATTCCCCACTCACCTCTTCTACTGAGTTGGTACCCCAGGAATCATGATGCCTCCCATCATGTAGAAACTTTGTTTAATAAAATGCAGTCACATACATTTGCTCATTTTGATTTTGATAACTACGGAATACAAAAAACACGTACAGGGAGCAGTGGCGGATGTCTGACCCAAGCTAAGTCCCAAATTTTCAACCTAGTCACCAATGCAGGGAATTTGCTGTAAGGCAGAGGTAGAAAGTAGACAAATTGGATAATGTACTTCAAAATTTTGAAGAGTTGTCAAACACTATATTTATGCCCTGAAATAGCAATGATGAAGCACACAGCTCACCTCCGCAAGGGACAGGTTAGACCCAGTACAGTGGATGCTTCGTGTGGACAACCAGCCTGTCTGCAGTAGCTTTCTGCAGATAAACAGGTGAAAGTGTGGAGGTGAGGCAGAAGGTGGGTAGGACATGAGGGATTGGTAGGGAAAGGAAAGTTCTGCACCCTCCTGTCATCACATCTGTGGG
>PVJI01025721.1:0-20023 GCA_004026765.1 Micronycteris hirsuta | reverse complement strand
AAATTAAGATCCGGTGGCAGACAGGACCAGGTGAAGGAGATCAGCAAGCCAGAATTTTTTAAGATACACCTTTGCCGAATTAATTCCCATCCCACAGACATGATCCACACTTGCTCACACAGGAGTCACACGGAGCTGTGCTCAAAACGTGTATATTCTCAGGACTGTGTTTACACACGTGTGGAGATCACTGCTACACTTGCCTGCTGGGTTCTCCCTTTGGATACGGCTGTGATGTTGTCTGAGGCTGGTGTAAGCCAATGTCAGATGCTGTCCACATCTAGCCCTTGGCAGCCTGTTTGAAGCTACAAGCGAATCACAGTTTGTGGCTATCTCCTCCAGGCTTAGCCGTGCCTGGGATGGGCCTCGATGGGCTGCTGGACTTTTATCAGCACAGGACCCAGGGGTGAGTCAGCAAATGACTGAAGGCACCATAGGATCTGCCTCCACCTGCCTCTGCCTGCTGGCCTGCTGTCGCTCTTAGCCCAGCTGCTGGCCCATCGGTTTCTGAGAGAGCTTCTGGAGAATCAGGAGGATGAGATCTATGGATCTCTTGTGTGAGCTCCATGCAAACTTCAAGGAAGACGGTAGGTGTGTCCCCCCAACACCACATGTGTGAATGTGTCCCGGACTATTTCCCTGGACTTGGTGGAGCACCTAACAGGAAGGCAGGTGCAGCCTCCAGAGCCCGGAGTTTGGGTCTACCAGAAACCAGGAGGGTGTCTCTATGGCCCTCCCATGAGGGGAAGTGCCAAGTCTGATTTCTGGGAAAGTGTATGGAAGGCCACGCACTACAGCCAGTCTCTGACACTCTCTGAGTCCATGTTGTTATCTCCTCAGCACAGGTTAAGATGCAGGGTAGGTGGCCATAGGAAAGAAAAAGAGGCAGGATGGAGCAAGTGGGATTCTAGAGGATGCGGTGAGCAGTTTCCCACAGGGTGGGGTAATTATTTTTCCCCAGAGGGGCCTACTCTTCTCAAGAAAAACAGCTGCTGCAGTATGGAGGTATGTCCCGGCACAGGGAACCCAGCAGCCAGTCCCTGACATCTCTCCCCAAAGCCTCCCACTGAAGACTCTCCTCAGGCAACTCCTATCCACCACACCCTCCCTTCACCGGAGCTCAGGGTGGTGGCTGTGAATGAGAAACCTGTGCTTTGGCACCTTAGGGAAAAAAAATAGAGGCTTTGTCCCCAGTGGACTCTGTCCCTCACGGCCTTTCACTGCTGGGGGCCACATGGGCCACTGACCCTGGCACTGGCGCTCTGGGTTTGGGAGCCCAGTCTAGGGTCCAGGCTTCACTCCTCTTAGGGCATAGCTCCCACAACCATGGCGTAACCATGGCCTGCAACGACGGGAGAAGTGTCAGCCCCTATCACGTCCCTGCCCTTCCTACCCACCTCAAGGTGGTTTCTGCCCCGTCCTTGGTTAGGAGTCCCCTCTTCAGGTAGTCTTCGGTTGTGTATTTCAGGTGGCTGTCGCCATCTTTATTTTTATTGCCAGTTTGGTTCTGAGAGGTGGTATGAGACAGATCCTCCCACTCTGCCACCTTCTTGCCTCCTCCTCTAGTTTTTTCTTTTACCTTTACATTTTTTGAATGGATCTAAAAAGGGCTCTCCCTTACAAACATAAACATTGGCTTCATGGGGAACATCTTCAGGTTCAAGGGCTTTGGTGCCATCTGCCAGGAACAATCGCTGAGCGGCCTCGTTCACAGTCAGCATTTCTGTGCACTCCTCCAGCCACAAGGGGCTGAACGGCACAATAACTTTGGCAAAGACCATTCTGGATCCATTTATGTAAGCTGTTCCTCTAGTCACTCTGGGTTGAAGTTTATGTCTTTGAGAGATTCTATGCCAATTCTGGGCTGCCTGAAATTTAGAGAAGAGAACTCTGCAACTCTCAGTCAATCAATGACAGGCCTGTTTCTCTTGGATGCCGATATAAAACAAGCATTGTTTTCACTGGCTGATTTGCAGCTACCTGGGTCTGATACCTCATCATGGCCATGATCGGACGCAGTTTGATGTGTGGGGCAATCCTGAAGTCCTGACCTTTCTGATATTGCTGCTGAAAGCAAAAGCCTGTTGGGGCCAAACTGAGGCTACAAATAATCTTTAGTAGTTTTAATAACTGCTTTCGCCTGAGATGACATAAACTCCCTTGTTAAATCATTCAAAATACGTGTATAAGTTGAATGGATGTATCCTCCTTGCAGGTGCCTTCAGAGCTGCTTTGCTGTGATATCTTCATGGTTTTAGTCAGGGTGATGAAGAAGACTAAGGAAGTGCTGCCCTGTGATCTTCTGTTTCTGTTCTCGCCATTTTCAGCTCTTTGACTCTTGCTTAGTGATTGCCTGACTCAAACCCAAAGAATGTTCACTGCTGATTACTGTGCTGCTAGTAAATTCTTTGGAAGCGGTGCCTGTTTACCATCATAACTGCATCGGCAATGCCATTTTAAATGTCATTTTTGCTTAAGCATGTGAACAGCATTCCAGCAATCAGTGGCATTAGTGTACTTTTCAACCTAATAAAATTTCCTACTGCATTATCGGTCACTCTGTCTAAAAGTATAGCGGTGACTGACTAAAAATGATTTTTAGTGGGAAAAAATAAAGAAGGACAAAAACCTTTTCAAAAAAGCACTTACTAATTTTTTGAATGACTTTAGATTCATAGAATTATCCATACTTGAACAAGAGGGTAGAAGCACTGCTTTTATCCCATCCAGAGGCAACAGTTACCTTGTGCGTTCATGTATTCTCGCATTTGCTTTTGCAAATATGAGAACAACTCAAACGAGACCTGAGTGCCCACCAAGTAGATTTGAAGCAAAAAAATGAAAGAAAGGAAGGAAGGGAGAGAGGGAGGGAAGAAGGGAGGACGATGAACCAATCCTTAAGGGTGACTATTTTGTACTCTCCCTTTTTCTTTTTCTCTTTTCCCCTTTCTGTCATCATCAGCCTTACATTCCCCTATTTATTTCCTTCACTCGTTAAAGACAACATTTAGCTATTGATTTCTAGTTTTCTCCAATGGCCATGATTCAAAATACTCTGTAAGTTTGTCTCTGTAAGTAAAGCCAGAATTGTCAAGGCAGATTCTCCTGAAGATGTGAAAATAACCTAGCAACACCTACTGAGGGCCTA
Source organism: Micronycteris hirsuta (assembly GCA_004026765.1). Taxonomy (NCBI): domain Eukaryota; kingdom Metazoa; phylum Chordata; class Mammalia; order Chiroptera; family Phyllostomidae; genus Micronycteris; species Micronycteris hirsuta. The sequence continues at coordinate 16,875 of PVJI01025721.1, read as the reverse complement.
GTGTGCCCCAGGACAGTGCTAAATGCTTTTCACACCATCAGTTCATTCATTCTGCAAATAAGTTCTACTTCTAACTTCATTTTCAAGCAAAAGAACCCAGAGACAGAGATACAAATTGCATGCTAACATCACACTGCTGATAATTAGCCAACACTGAACTTCGAACCCATATCTCTGACTTGCCAATGTCCCTACTGTCCCCAGAAAGCCACAGACAGGTCCACTGCTTGAGATGCTGGCTGTGTCTGGCCCCCACTGAGTCACAGTGGTGCCTGGGGACAGGCTTTTTATTACCATACATGCGGTAGGAGGTCATTTTGAGGAAGGTCTCTCTGGCCCAAAATATTAACTCCTGGGCGGTAATTTTTCTTCCTACCTTTTTAAGTTCTTCTGGCTGGGCTAATAACCAAATTAACACAAAATGCATTGACAGGGGAAAATGTCTAAATTTATTACATATGTACATATTAGAGTTCCATAAGACTGTGAGGCTTCAGGACAGATCTGGCAGTTGAGGCTTACAAGCCGTCTTGAGCTAAGAAGGTAGGGGCTGTGGTCTGGGACTTCAAAGGGCAATTCACACACAGACAGAAAAGCAAATGTTTGCTGGACCATCTTTAACAACAGGACACAGAGAGGACTTTGGCCAAAGGAGTTTTGCCCACACTAGTTCATGTTAAACTATAATTATCTGTAATGACATCTCTCTTCCCAGAAAAGGTCCTCTTGTCTAAATGCCTTTTAATCAGTTATGAGGAAAGTCAAAGGTTTTTCTAGAATCTTTCCTTTCTTAAAAATAACCATCTTAGAATAATCAGTATCCCAAAGAGGCATAGTTTGGGGTAGCAAACTCTTCTCCCCGTCATTCCCAGAAAATATTTGCTCATTTAATTATTTCTGCATTGAAAAGGATATAAAGTGATGAATTAACTCATTTTATCAGGATATTAACTCATTGCAAAATATTTATACAAACAACTGTTACAGACCAAATGTGCTATTAGGAGTTGTGAGAAAATAAGAGACAAGAAAATGCCCAGCTTTGGGGAAACGTGCAGTGTTGTTCAGAGAGACTGACAGAGGTGAAGTGAATCCGCACTGTAACTCAGGCCCCTCTTGTGAAGTCAACACAGTGGCCAACTCACCAGGGGGTCAAGATCATGGGTGCTTCCATGGACCACCTCTGGCCATTACTCTCAGGCCCTACTCTCTGGAGCCCACCTCCTCCCCTTCTCTGCCCATTGGAGTCCTATTCATCCACAGTGCCTTGGTTCCTGGTCCCAACTCCATGCCACCAGTGGCTGTGTGGCCTCACATCATGTCACCACACCTCTCTGAGCTTCAGTTCATTTTTTTAAAAAAACATGTTGGGCAAGGTGACCCTTGCCTGCTCTGCCAGGAATTATAGTCCCAGCAACCACTGTACCACCATCTGGCTCCGGTCCAAGGGAGGGGGTAGGAACACACCAGACAGGGTTAAACCAGGGCCCTGGTTCAACAACTCCTCACAATCGCAACACCCGCAACCAGCTACAGATCATAGGACAGCAACAAATCCTTTAATCACCCGAAATCTGTCTTCTGGTTTGCTGGAGCAGCCAAGGACGGGGTGGAGCTTCCACTTGTGAAAAGAAAGGAGCTCTGCGGCCTTTCCCCCACACAAGAGAACATGGCCAAGCGGGTTGCAATTGTGGGAGCTGGGGTCAGCGGCCTGGCCTCCATCAAGTGCTGCCTGGAGGAAGGCCTGGAGCCCACCTGCTTTGAGAGGAGCGATGACCTTGGGGGGCTGTGGAGATTCACTGTAAGTGGGGTTTTAACCACTTTTTGTTACTACTGAGAAAAGGACTTTACCAGTGTACAAGGGATTGCATTTCTTCCACAAGGGCCAGATGCTCTGGGGAGGGGTTAGAAATGTCTGCTGAACTGAGGGGCGGGACAAGGGGGGCAGTGGTTGAGGTGGCCAGGAAGGGCTGCTGAAACTGACGAAAGAAGCAGGGCCCAACCCAAGCTTCCGTGCGAGGTGTGTTGGCCACCTTATTAACGTTATCCAGAGCCCAGAGGAAGAAGACACCCACGAAGGGCTGGAGGAGGGAATGGCTGGGATAGTCACACCCTGGGGGGAGGGGAGCAGGGGCAGAACCAGGAGGCTGAGGCCAGACCAGAGAGCGCAGTGTTTGGGGCAAAAGGGTAAAGGCGCAAACACAGTGCCGGAATTTCAGCCTCTGGCTGCAAGTCTGTGCTGCTTGTACCTGCTTCTTCCAGCCCTGCTCTAGCTGAAGTAGAACACCTCAGGACTTGCTGTAGAATGGGCTCGGTCCTCAGTGTCCTCTTTCCAGGCAGTCTCAGCCCATGCCAAGGACAATCAGGAGTCAAGAATGTGGGTTTGGAGCCTTTTTTGTTTCCCAAGCAAAGTAAGCAACATTCTCAAATCTCAGCAGAGCTTCAGTCCAGATTGGAGAGGGTGGTGAGGAGAGAAAGGAGGAGAGGGGACTATAAAGCCCACTGTTGACTGGCCTGGGGCCCAGGGGGTCTCAGGGACCCCACTGGAGGTCCCTGAACCCCTGTGAGCTCCATGGCTCAGCCCAGGAAATACGGGAGATCTCCCCAGACCTCCAATTTCCCCTCCTTCTTGGGAGGGCAAGAACATTTCCCCTGAGCCTTCAACAAGCTGTGCAGAGAGCTGCCAAGAATGGTGGAAGGGAGCAGGGTATCAGATGTCCTGGCTTCAGAGCCCCTGAGGGGCTAGAGAAAAAGGGCATTCCTCCAGCACAGAGGGAGTGACTTGGAACTGGGGAAAAGTCATTGTTTTCTAACCCGGTAAGCAAAGCTCCAGGAAGATCAAGGTTGCAGAAGCCAGTTTGGCTTGCAGAAAGAAGGGCTATATGTCTTGAAATGTGTCCAACCACTGAATGGGAACATTGATGCATAGACACCTCCCAAAGGTGAGAGCCAAAAGAACACAGCTGTTCCCACAATTCAAATGGCCTGTGTTCCAGTAGGAGAGCAGAAACCGAGCACCCAGACCATAGTAACTTTCCCTCCCATGTGTACTGCAGACATTGCCAATCAAGCATGATGCCCCTCCCCTGAAGAGCCTCAGGACCCTTCTTAACACGGTATTCCAAAGAAGCACTACTAATCTGCCAGAGTGGGAACCAGCATGGCCCTTTTATAGGGGCAATTAGCAGGCCAAAGCAAAATGTGAGCCCAGGGTTCTCAGGATACCAGATAAAATGGGCCATATACAAGCCACAGACCTATATAATTATAAACACATATACACACACAAAAATATTGGTATCAGAATTAAGAGAAATGAGTTCCAGATGCAGCTGTGACCAACTAGCTGTGTGACTTGGGCCGGTCAAATCTCTATGCACAAAAAGGACCGCGGGGACACCAATTGAGGAGGATTCCCCCTGCCCTCTGGGAGCTGTCAGCCTGATAGAAAAGGGGTAGGAACCTACAAGTCAGAAACAGTGCTATGGGCATTTAAAGGAGGGACAGGATTATATCCACTTGAGGGAAGCCAAAGACGGCTTCATGGAAGAGATGGTACATGACAGACTTTGAAGGATTTCAACTAGCAAAAGAGATTGTGTAGGAGACACCAGAGAGAGAACCAGTAAAGAGAAAGTTCTAGGCATGCTTGGAAAATAAAAATAGCTTATTGGTATATGTGGTTCATGTCAGAGAAATAATGGGAGAGTGGCTGAATGTTTGATTAAAAGATTCATCCTCAACTTGGAAAGTAATGGGCAATGAGAAAGAGAAATAAGGAGATTTGTGGTGGTGCTGGTTGTTTTGTGTGCATGCTGGGAAGACCCCACTGTTTGCAGGCAAAGAGAAAACATCTGGGTAGGAGGAAATGACTGAATGAGCAAGCCCAGATGGTACGAGGCCCTGGCATTGAGAGGAAGGAGTGAAGTAGCAGGCCCACGGGGAAGGGTTCACCTGGCAGAGGGGGATGGACACACCTCCTCAGAAATGGGAGGGAATTAAAGGGAGGGAAGAGTGAACACAGAGAAGACACATTAAAGCATAAAGAAGGAAGACACAGGAGCGCGTCCAGGAGGCCTCGACTCTTCTGGGAAAATGTGGCATCCAGGGAGCATGAAGAAGGAGTGGGGTGGGGTAAAGAAAAATGAAGGTGGTGAAAAAATATGGTGAGGCATGGGAGAAAACATTGAAAGGAGGGGAAAAAGAGCAATCCAGCCACAGTCAGGTCAATAGCACCCAATTGACAATCATTCCATTTGTATAAAATGAGAACACGGAACCAGCTTAAGGAGATAAAAGCTGAGTTACTGGGGGACTGGGAAGCAGGGAAAACCACCCCACCTTCATTCAGCAGCCCTCTCTTGACACCGCCACCTTGAGATGCCCCTAGAGCCTGACTGAAAATCCCTAAACCAGGCAACCGTGAAGGGGCACCTGGCTCTAACATGCTAGATGAGTCTCCCAGGTCTTTCTAGAGACACCCTACCCCCACCACACCACACACACACACTCCACAGAAGGCTGGTTAGAGGGGCCCACTCAAAACCTGTTCTGACAAAGGCTGTGCTTGCCCGAGAGTGTGTACAGGGGGATCCTCCGTGCCTGTGCTGGGCAGAGGGAGCCTAATACAAAAACAGACAGGTAGACTCCAGAAACCCAAAAGACACCTGTGGACACACTTTCCATTTCCTCCAAAGACTATAGAGCTAACAAACCACCAAGCTTCATTCACACTCAGAGGGCATGACTCTGGCCTTGTTCAGCCACCACTGCCTTCAGCAAGGAGAAAACGGACAGGGGTTGCCATGGAAGAGAGAGGCCACTGTTCACAGGGGCTGGGAAGGGGTTGCCACCTTTAAAGAGAAAAGGGATAGTGGCAAAGAACCCACCTCTGACAACTGACTCAGTGGCAGCCAGAGGTGTGTCTGTTGCACACCCACTCTCTCAGGGCCTTGAAAGGGAAGGGGGTTTGGGACAGCAGCACTAGAGGCTGAGGACCTCAACTATCAAGTGATACTGAAGAAATCAAATGTGAGGAATTGTCCTGTCACTCAAAATGAATATCACTCTCAGAGAACCTGAGTTCCGGCCTTGAGAATCAGCACTCATGAGGAACCTACACGGCATCCATCTGCCCTGGGGGAAACACCTTGTGCCCTGCGCTTCCCATCCCTGTGACGCAGTCCAGGCCCCGATAACCCTGGAGTGACATCCTTCTTTCCCTGCATCGAGATCTTTCCTCTGTCCGTGCACCTTTTTGTTTAGTCATTTATTCAGCACCTACTATGTGCCTTATGTGCCATATAATTTTTAGATTCAGTGAGGGCAATGATAAAGTGTAATATTTCACCCCGAAGTCATTATGGAATGATTTATGAACAATGAGGAATGTTCCTCAGCTATTTCTATGTGAAGCTTGGTAAACCTGATTCTTACCAGCTTTCTTTAAAAGACTTATTTCTGTAAGTTTGGTAATCTTGGTAGGACTGCTTTTATTTGAATATTCAACAAACAATTATTGAATTCCTATTATCTTTGAGGGAGTATAACTCACAAGCCCCTACCTTTTGGGGGGGTTCCCTGGCTTATCCAATTTAAGTGAGTCCCTGTTACTCTTTCATATTTAAACATGCCATAACAAAATGATGCTTTACATTTCTTGGACCTAGTTTTACGGAAATATTTACATGTATTATGTACATCTCTGCCCCCATTTAAGAGTATATATTCCAGATTCAGCCTTTTATTAGGGTTAATTAGAAACTGACAATATTAACAGAGTATTATTCATTACATGATGCTCTCAGGTGCCAGAGAAAAGTAAGGGAACTTTGGCCATATACTGATTGAGCCCAAGATGTTTATAACTGATTTTTTTCCCATTATACTGACAAGGGGAAAAAATCTGAGAGGTCGTCAAACTACAGCAGGCTGGCTGAAAAGAAGACACAGACAGGTTAATCAGTTAATAACTGCAGGCGAAAACCAGCAAAAGACTGGCAACATTCCTGAATGCATGTTGAAACTCAGAATTAACTTCCACGTGGTTATTTCTTCAATTATCCCAAGGGAATAGGTAGGCTCCTCTGCTCCTTGCTTACGCATGGACTTTCCAGACCATTGCTCACCACCAACCCTAAAGAACAAGCTCCTCCCTTGAGTATTATGTGCATGTCCCTAAACTTACTGCCTTCACCTCCTCCCACCCCCTGCATTTATAGCCAATGTAAATTCTTTCAAAATAAGGAATGTCTTTCTTCCCCAAAGGCTGGACATGGACATGCTGTCCTCTCCATCCAGCCCTGCAACTGGCGGGGGGCGGGGGGGAGAGACTTGATCATATTCAAACCAACACTGAATTTATTTCTAATGCCTGGCTTCAAGTTGAAGGATGTTCTGAAATTCTGCTATCCAATAAAGTGCCTGCTGATGTAAAAATATTTTTATGAGTTTATTCAGCCAAACTTCTGACAATTGCCAGGAAGCAAAATATCAACAGACTAAGGAAATGTTCTGGAGAACGGCAGTTTTGCGGCTTATTTTGTACCTTAGAATCAAAGGAGGCAGTGTAAGGAGGGTTATGCAAAACTCAGTGGTGGTAGGTGAAGGAGGAGACGGTAAGCAAAGTGGGGGAACCTCTAGGGTTGGATAAAAGGCAAAATGGAGGAACACATACTTCTGCTTCGTTGGACACAGGATAGCTAAGAATTCACGTTTATAGCACACAGAGATGGCACGTGGGGAACGAGATAAAAGCATGAGGCTCTGAGGCATCAGGCTCTCGTCCCAGTGGCTGTGCCTCTGAGAGGTCTGGGAAAGAAAACCACTCTGACATTTGATGGACAATGTTATCTATCCTAGATGCACCAGACAGTGGACAGGGCTCCCTGATGTCAGAGACTGACCTTTGTGAAGGAAGCTGTAGGCCCGGGATGTGACTGCCCACCTTGACCTGCCTGGTTAGAAATTTGTGGTCAGACCATCCTGTGAGATCACGTTTGGTCATGGAGCTTGCCAGGCCTGCCCTGTGGGCCCCCCGAGCCCATCAGGTTTATGACAGAGCCCCTTTCTCATTCACATTACCATCAGCCACATGTAACTGTGGAATGTCATTAACATGACTAAGAACCTACATTTTTTTGTTTCATTTAATTTTAAAACCAATACTTCTTTCAGCTATCAGAGAACTTTTAAGAATATTTCCTAACAATTTGGGTATGTGAACCCACTTCTTCCAATGAAAACTCAGCATTTGAATTGAAAAGTGTAAAATATGCACTGGGCTTGAAAGACTTACTATGAGAAAAAGAATGTAAAATGCTTTCATTAATAATGTTTATACAGCCCTGGCCGGTGTGGATCAGTGGACTGAGCGCCTGACTGCGAATCAAAGGATCGTTCATTTGATTCCCAGTCAGGTCACATGCCCGAGGGACCTGGGCTGCCGGCCAGGCCCCCAGGTGGGGGTGAGTGAAAGGCAACCACACACTAATGTTCCCTCTCTTTTTCCCTCCTTTCCCCTGTGTAAAAGTAAACAAATATTTTTAAAATAATGTTTATATTGATTACACGTTGAAATTATAAAATTTTGGATATACTGAGTTAAAAATATACTACTAAAATTAATTTTACCTGTTTCTTTGTACTCTTTTATTGTGGCTACGGGAACAGTTTTAAGTGCCTCTCCATCACATTCCTGTTGGGCAGGACCACTCTAAAGCCTTGTTTCCCAAACCACAGTCCATGGACCAGCAGCAAGTGCACGGGAGCTGGTTAGAAATGCAGAGTCTCAAGTGCACCAGACCCACTGAATCAGCATCTACACGATAAGATCTCCCAGTTGATTCTCAACAATATTAAGATGCACTGATCTAGAGAGCTGTGCCTCTCAAACTGGGGACAAGATTCAGTGTTTCTTTCATTTCCAATCAAGTACAGTTAAATTTGTAAAACATAACAAAAACGAACTATTAGAAAAACAAAACAAAGAAAAATATCGAAATATAAAATCTAAATTTACATAGTGTCAAAGGACATAAAATAAATTCCAAGAAGTGTGTGCATGCCTAAAAATTAACATCCACTTCATGGGTGGGCATGCACACACACACACACACACACACAGAGACACATCACACTCATGTGCATGAACTGTCTGTACAGGAACATGTCGAAGAAGGCAGAGCCAGCCTCTACAAGTCCGTGGTTTCCAACAGCTGCAGGGAGATGTCCTGTTACTCTGACTTTCCATTCCCAGAAGACTATCCAAACTACGTGCCCAATGCCCAGTTCCTGGAATATCTCAAAATGTATGCAAACCACTTCAACCTTCTGAAATGCATTCAATTCAAGGTAAGACCCAACAGCAGTTAGCAGTCAGGGAGTACTTTGTAACCTATTTTTTATGCTCTCTCTGTAGCATAGTGGGCTCGTAGATGAGAAAGTGAACTGGCAAGGCTGATGGCACCTGGCTGGATTCCTTTTCCCCTGTACTAACCCCACCCCAAGGGAATCTGCAGTTGGAGGTGGATACTTTGTATAAAGATACAGTGCATAGATTTTCAACTTGTAACACTTGTATCCAAGTATCCTAAGGCACCTAAAACATATCAAACCACATCTTAAACGTGGGCCAAATGCCTGCACATAGGGAAACTGAGAACTCCTATCAGTGGCTGTGTGCTCTCCTCCTGACTTTCCTTTGAGCGGAATGGGCATGTGCAATGGCCCGTACACAGAGAACCTCACTATTTGAGGGGAAACTTTTCTCAGTGTCCTTGGTATTAGAAGAACCTTTGAATATTCTTCTTCTCTTTGGCTCTAGGACAGAGACAGGAGGGCATTAAAAGGACATGAGTAAATGAATATATTCTTTCTCTCTTTTCTTTTTTCCCCTTCCTCTCCAAGAAACGAGTGAAAATCCATGTGTTTCCCTTCTGTTTCTCTCTCTATTGAGATGGGCAGGTTGAGGAATTCATAAGCAATTACACAGAGAAAGCGACATGAGTGAGAAGATTGACCAAAACAAAGAGCAAAGAGATTTACATTCACAACTTTAAAAGTTCTCCTGATCAAAACAAACTCAAAGAATTTGTTCATTGCAGCATTATTTACCATGGCCAAGACATGGAAACCACCTGAGAATCCACTGATGGATTAATGGATAAAAAGAATGTGATTGATTTTATTTATTTATTTATTTCAGCCATTAAAAAAGGAGGAAATCCTACCATTTGCAACAACATGGATAGACCCTGAGGGTATTATGCTAAGTGAAATAAACCAGACAGAAAAACAAATATTATCTGATCTTAAATATGGAATCTAAAAATATGAACTCATAGAAACAGAGAATGGATTGGAAGTTGCCAGAGGTAGCCCAATTCAATTGGCAGAGTTATGTTTATTAATTATATTTAGTCTGAGCTCTAGAATGTTTGAGATGTCAACTGGCCCATCAGCCTTTACTAGAACCTTGACAACTAGTCATCATGACGTCTATGATTCTTTTTCAGACTAAAGTATGCAGTGTAACTAAACGCCCAGATTTCACTGTCACCGGCCAATGGGACGTGATCACTCTGCATGAAGGGAAGCAAGAGTCCACTGTCTTTGATGCCGTCATGGTCTGCACTGGTTTGCTTACTGACCCAAATTTGCCACTGGACTCCTTTCCAGGTACATTTTCTGCAGCTGACCTTCATGTGTCTCAGGGAGCCATCCTGGTACTCAACTGGGTTGGGAATGAATTCCTACGGTTCCTCCTTTAAGTAGTTCAAGTTGTGAGATAATGAGTTTTTTCCTAAACTGCACTTCCTGACCAATTTTTAACTTTTGTATGTTCCAAACAACCTCTGAGTACCGAAGAGAAGAATGAGTAACTAACAAGGAGTTTCATGCTTCACTGAGGTTCAATGTCCCTCCTTCAGTGCCTGGCAACACTCAGAATGGCTTCTAAGACATGAGATAACTAGACAAGTTGGTGGCATAAGCACATTGCCAAAGCTGAGGTTAGAGGCCACCCCAGTGAACCAGTGAATAAAGGAAAAAGCAATTTGATATGAGTCATAGCAATAAACTAGATCAGAAGTTTAGGGCACTGGGTCACTCACCAACCGGGAGATGAGTCTTGGGAGGCAGCTGAAGACATCTTTGGGGCTCAGTGTCTTTTCCTGCCTTTTGCAACCAAGATGCATGTTAATCTCCATCAAACATCAATCAAATTACAACTCAGAGAGAATAGAAAATGCAAAGTTTGGTTTATTTCATCTTCAGTAAAGTATTCAAAAAGTTTAAATTTTAGGAATTTTTTTTCTAAATACAAGCTGTAGTGATCTCAAGGCTCATCTTCCAGTAAATTCATGTGTTTCCCCTGGTCCTCAGCCAGCCCCCAGAGCTTACTCAAGTCAGGTCCAATGAAGCATATCCCCAGAACTGCCACAGGACAGAATCACTGAAGGAAACCACATTTGGCCTTCTTCCCACTGCAGGAAGCTCTTCCCCACTATCCCTGAGAGAGGCTTACCAGCCTCAGTTGGAACCTGTCAGTAGTGAACTCTCACAACACCACAACATAACCCAATTCTTCATCTGCTGGTGCCTGCAGAGAAGATTCCTGAGCAGCAAGCTACCCCAAACTAGGAAGGAGTGCCCGGTACAGGATCACTCCAAGAATCAAGGAAGCTCCATGGCACCGAGAGAGCATCACATTGGTCTCGCACTACTGTACTCTGCGTGACACACTAAGAATGTAGAGGTGGATGAGACACCCTGCAGCCTGTATGGAAGGAGTGGATTTTTATAGGAGTCTAGTAGAGAAATCACAATCTACCTATAACCTAGAGTGATGCCAATACTCATTTTACAACAAACTCATATACCTCCAATGGCCCTTGATCTATCCTCCAAATGCCACTCAAGTCAGATCAGATTAGGAGGAATCATACTGTGAAAGCAACTGAGCCAACGCACACAGTTTGACTAGGATGAGCTTGGGACCCAGGGACATGGATTCTAGGCTATACAATTAACAAGCTAAATAATCTTGGGCCTTGCACTTTACCTTTCTAACCTCTGTTTTCATGCCCATAAGTTGAGGGGCTCTTGGTCCTTGCTTGTGAAAACTTCAATATAAATCAAACATTACTATATAGGATATTCCTATTCCATTGATTTCTATCGACCTTTAAATGGTAATGACTCCTTACACTTTTCCTAGTCAGTCTTTAGCCATGATATTTCAATCATCTAGTCAATCATCCAGTAAACTAGAGGCCTATCTAATGAAATGAAGTAAGTGCCTCCACTGAATTAATAATGACTAATTTTTATTCATATTTCAGATTTTTTTAATTGAGTATGCTCCTATAAACCACCTAAATCATGTGTCTAAAGGATGTCAGTAACTGAACAATACTTCTGTCTTACTCACTGACCCTTTTCTATAGGTATAAATACATTCAAAGGCCAATACTTTCACAGCCGACAGTATAAACATCCAGACATATTTAAGGACAAGAGAGTTCTTGTGATTGGAGCGGGAAATTCTGGTGCAGATATTGCTGTGGAGGCCAGCCACGTGGCAAAAAAGGTACCATTTTTTTAACACAAAGTTCTTTATTCTTTAGTTTTACGTGTTTTTTTGTTTACACTGTGATTGCTTCTGAACCCATAAATAATTTTCTCTATTTTTATTTTTCAATTACAGTTGACATTCAATACTATATTAGTTTCTGGTGTAGATTTTATATAACTTATGAAGTGATCCCCCCAATAAGTCTAGGGCCCACCTGACACCATACCTAGTCATTAGAATATTACTGACTATATTCCCTATTCCATACTTTACATTCCCATGACTGTTTTTGTAACTGCTGAGAAGGTACCATTCTCAATGTTACTGAATAAAGAGCTTTATCTTAAGACACACACCTCAGGCAAACAGTGCTGGACACCATGATAAATGATGAAAGGAATAAATATGCCTAAAACACATACACAAAGTAAATTTTTAAAGTTTTCTTCTTAAATGTTTATAAATTTCACTGCAAATTCCAGGTGGCATCTTTCCTCCAAAACCTACTTCTTGGGCTTCCTATTTCTGTTGCTCTCCCAGGCATCCCATGAGGGCTCCTGGAGGTGTCTGGCAGCTTCTTGCGAAGGTCTTCCATTTGCTCCCTCTTTTTGGTATTAATTGTCACCACCATCATCAGACCCATACCACCTCACCCTACAGCTGCTGCATCATCCTAATAATAATGTCAGAAATTGTTACTGTTCATTGGAGCTTACTCTGTGCTGAGTGCTTGACTGCATTATCTCGACCACTCATTGAAACAAGCCACTGCAGCCAAGGCTGTCAGCACCCTGATGACAGGTGAAGACACTGAGGCTTAGACAGGTTGAGGAACCCGCTGCCTGAGATCATACCCCTCGCCAGTGGTAGAGCCAGTCTTCAAATCCAGGTCTCTTCAATTCAAAGCCCCACCCCCATTCCATTCTCCCACACAGAACAACATCCAGATGCCCAACCACCAACAAACAAATCTTCCGCAAAGCCTGCTTTTGTTATGACACTCTTATGTTTAAAAAAAAAAAAAAAACCTTCTAATAACTGCCCTATCTAACATCGTAAGTTGGAGATGTATTATAACCTCTGCATTATAGGGCTCTCTGGAATCTGGTCCAAATCTGTTGTTTTAATTTGACCCCCCACTACTTTCGTGCACCAACTATAGCCTGACAGGTGTACTCTGAGCCCTTTCCAATCCCCACACCTGTACCGCTTCCCTCACACCACACTCCCCTTCCACAGAGCCTTTTCTCTCTCTCTTTTTTAAGAGGAAGAGGAAGAGAGAGAGGGAAACATCTATTTGTTGTTTCCCTTATTTATGCATTCATTGGTTGATTCTTCTATGTGCCCTGATCTGGGATGTAACCTGCAATCGTGGTGTATGAGGATGATTCTCTGACCAACTGAGCTACCTGGCCACGGTGTACCCTCCTCTCTCATTACATGGACATTCCAAGCTACCGCACCCCAACACAAAGGGAGCCCTCCCTAGTAAGAAATGACGTGACACTTGTAATTTGCACTCCTCAGTTGGCACTTTTTAACTCTTATTATTGCTGATTACACTTATAGTATATGTTTTCATTTCAACTATGCTATGAACTCACTGAGAGCCTTTTGGCCAATGAATACATATTAGTTGTTGGCTTTCAAGGCACTGAATGTTGTGCCAGGCACCAGGACACACCAAAGAAAACGACGACAAAGACAAGTCCATGCTGTCATGGGGCACGCAGTCATGGGAGAACGGGGGCCAGGGAAACGAGGACAAATAACTAGATCAACAACTGCAACAGTGACAGTAGTATGAAGAAAGAGGACTGAGAGTGTGTAACTTTGATATTCCCTTCTGGAACTCTCAGAAAAGGACTTGCTGACTGCTTTGCTGATGGACCGATTTGGAAAGACTTAGCAGACTGGTGAAGCCATCCCGAAGGAAGAGAAGGGAAGCCCTGAGACAAATATTAGCATAGTCTCATGCACTAAGACCACCACATGCGGGTAGCATATTATTATGCCTATGTTTCTAATCAGTTGGAAATTTCTTCAATCAGAAAATATACATTGGTACACATCTTATCTCAGTATCAAACAAGAAAATTCTTTCAGTTTAAAGCATAATTCATATCTGCCAACATGTCCTGCTGGATTCTGCATCAACAGAGAGGCATGTTCAGAGCAAATATGTCTAGTGTCAGAATCATCGATAAGCTCACAATTCTTGCCCCACATTTCCTGTATTGCATATACTGCTCCCTTTTAAGGCCAAAGAGCATTTGTAACAAAACCACTGACACTGTAGCTCTGGTCGCCATGCCTCAGTTTGTTATGGGGAAAAAACATCTGTTAAATCCATTGTTTTGCATCTGCAAAGTAACAGACTAGTGGAATAAATTTTCTGAATTTTAAACAGTTGTAATAGACAACTCTTATTGTATTGGTACCTGTCCCCCCCAAAAAACCTATTAGCTTAGTGAATTTGGTCAGCTGGGGTAAACTCAGTCAATCTGTAAATTAAAAAACAAAGTCCACCAAAACTAATTGTATTATGAACTTTACTGTCAGTTCAAACAATGGTTTCTGCTAAAACCCTTTCTAGATACTTTTCAATTACCGTCTAATCCTGTTCTTATTGCCTACAATTATTATAATATATCCTAAGGCATGTTAATACTCTAGATACTCAAACCATTATCTCTAAAGAATAACTTTAAAATAAGAGCTGGGGGAACCAAATTATCCTGTTGGGGATGCAGTTTGAGGGTGGCAGACATTTTGATGTCATTCCATTTATGAAACTTCTCGAGTCCCTGGCAAGCCAGGCCTGTCCACTGTGTCAGACTGAGTGGCGTCTCTGATTGCTTCCAGGTGTTCCTCAGCACCACTGGAGGCGCGTGGGTGATCAGCCGCGTCTGTGACTCGGGGCTGCCTTGGGACATGCTGTTCACAACTCGATTTCAGAGCATGTTCAGAAATTCTCTCCCAACGCCAATTGTGACTTGGTGGATGGCGAGAAAGATAAACAGCTGGTTCAATCATGCAAATTATGGCTTAGTCCCAGAAGACAGGTAAATATGATGTATCGGCAGAGGGCTATCAGAAAGGAGGCGTCTCCACTCTTCTCATGGACGATCCAAACCACTCAATAACACGACAACATGACTGAACATGAAGGGAAATCTCATACAAACTTCCTTGATCATAGTAACTAAACGTTTTTGAGTTCTCAGTAAGTAAAACGATGAATTTCATCTACCCAACAACACTTACTGTGGGTAAACTGAGGCTGAGGGAGGAAGTTCAGTCACTTGCCTAAGCTCGTTCGGTATCAAGTGAGCTCTGTGACGCTGGCAAGTTACCTCAGCTCCGCTGCAGCCGTCCTTCAGGATTACTTTGTACTGGTTTCAGGTGTACAGCACAGTAGTTAGACAAACCTGCTTTACAGTGTCTCCCCGATACTGCCAGTGCCCACCTGCACCATACATGGCATTACAATATTACTGACCGTATTTCCCATGCTGCACTTTACAGCCCCAGACTATTTGGTGCCTGCTGATCTGAATTTGTCAATGCCTTCACCTTTTTCACCCAGTCCCCCAAACCACCCCCACCTTTGGCAACCATCAGTCTGTTCTCTGTATCTGTGAGGCCATTTGTTTATTTTGTTCTTTAGATTCCACATATAAGTGAAATCATATGGTATTTGTCTTTCTCTGTCTAACTTATTTCCCTTAGCATAATACCCTCTAGGTCCATCCAGGCTGTCACAAATGGAAAGATTTCATTCTTTTTTATGGCCGAGTAATATTCCATTGCCTATACGTATCAGAGCTATTTTATCCAGTTGCAGCAACCACTAGAAAATGATTTGTCTACGACTCTTTTGACAAAAGCGACACAGCTGCCTTGCGTCACCGGGTAGGAAAAAAGCAACTTCTAGAGTTGCCCTTCACCATCTCTCTCACAGCAGTGTCTTCCTGACCTTGTAAAGATGACCTTGACTTCAGTCAGTCCTTTCGGTGACAACCTACAACTTACGCCATTAGCAAGAACTGATGGCTTTAACTCCTTGTTCACTGAGTCGGCCCAACGAGGTCACTACTAGGGTGGCACCACAGCCTAGAGATCCTGTCTCGTCGTCCTCCAGGTTCAGCGGTGGCCCAGCACGGGCCAGGTGGCACCCACGCCGCCATCACCAGCACACAGTCCCCGACCCACTGCGTGCACGTCTCTCCTCTCACTCCCTTCCCGGCCACGATCTCCACCTACTCCTTCCCTACCTCCTACCTCCCGCCTCCAAGCTTCCCAGGGGTTCTGGCTCTTTTCATCAGGGCCTTTACTACCATAAGCTTTATCTAGCCCGGGTGGCAGCTCGTGGGACAATAAAGCCTTTCAATGAATCCCCTAAATGCCAAAAAGTGTGAAAGGAACCTGAGAAATTACTCTTTGATTTCCAAAGTTCTTGCCCGTGCACTCTCTCCGGTGCTCTTCATCCCACCCCATGAACTGCGGTGCCCAGCGTGCCTGTCCCTGTGGGACCCATACATAGAAAGAAGACTATAGGCACCAAATGGCCGCCCCAAGCCCTGCGAAACAGACGCTGTGTCCTTTGCATTTTAGGACCCTGTCTCTTGCTGTGGAGTCCCCGTAGGCCAAAAATGGCTCCGCGAGTTGAAAATAGTAACAGTGTTCTTTCAGTGATTCCAAAGGCCCGGAAAGTATCATTCTGCCCTCGTCCCTTTGAAGCCCACGCACGTCCTTCTGGTGCAACTGCTTCCTAGGAGGCGAGAGCCCCGGAGGCGGCAGCGCCAAACGCTGAGTCCCTGGCCCTCGCGCCGTCCCCCAGCATCTGGCCGCCTCCCGAGCGACAGGGAGGCCTGCTTGCCAAGTTCAGCCCGCTCTGACGTCCTTCCCCTCAGGCCTCTGAACTCCATAAACCCAACACGTTTCGGGGTCCGTCTGGGCCCCCCATGAACCAACACCCCTCCCCCGCCCCCAGGTGCCTTGAAGATAGTGGCGGGCTAGAAGGACAGACCCGGCCAGCTCCTGGGAGCGGAAGCGTCTCACTCACGACGAGATACGGAGCTGTGACTCCAGCCAGGAACCACCCCCCATCGCCCCCCCAACCCCGCAGACTGAACAACTTCCGGCAACAAACGGGAGGAAGACACCGGCAGAGGAGGCTGGGGCGCCTGGCACCCTCCGGAAGCTGCGGGGCCCGCCCCCACCCCACGGCCCAGAGGAGCAGGCGGCACCCTGACTGCCCCTCCGCCTGGACAGGGCGGCGGCCAGCGTCCTCCTGG
>PVJI01025720.1:0-19817 GCA_004026765.1 Micronycteris hirsuta | reverse complement strand
ACCCTTTGCAACAGCATGAATGGAACTGGAGAGCATTATGCTAAGTGAAGTAAGCCAGGAGATGAAGGACAAATACCATATGATCTCACTTTTAATTGGAACATAATCAACAAAAGAAAAAAGCAAGCAAAATATACCCAGAGACATTGAAATTAAGAACAATCTAACAACAGCCAGAGGGGAGGGGGGAGGGGACTGTGGGGAGAAGGGTTTTCAGGAACTGCTATAAAGGACACAGAGACAAAACCAAGGTGGAGGGTGGAAGCAAGGGAGGGAGGTGAGTTTGGATGGGGTGGGGGGGAAGGGGAGGAGAGAAAATGCAGACAACTATAATTGAAGAACAATAAAGTAATTTAAAAATAAAAAAAAAAATCTTCAGGTAAATCCAACTTTAAGCAATGTTTCCAAAATGTTACCTATAATGACAACAGACCCTTCCCTGATGGAAATAGAGATAATCTACTTAAAACAAGAACAAAAAGTTTCATGAGGTTCCAAAGAGAAAGAATTTTCCTTGAGAACTGTAACAGTTTCTATACTATAACTACTATATACTTTTTCCAGACTATATCACTGGGACTTGGGCCAAGATTTCAGAACAATTTACAATATAAAGAACTTTAACTTTTTTAAATAAAGGAAGATATCTAGTGGCAATATTTGACTGAGTCTATAAATTAGGCACTTTATTAAAATCTAAAAATTTTAACTAAAAAAGAATAAGAAATTTGGCTTCTTAAAGATAATAAATAACATCTTTTAGAACAATTATTCTATTATTGCCCCCTGCTCTTAGCCTTGACACTCTCCATACTGCTTAATTAAAAATAATTCCTGGCATAGTAGTTAAAAATTATGGCCTTTCCTCACAAAGAAAAAGGAGTAAGTCAAATTCCATTATGTAGCTTTGCTTTCCTACAATTAAAGGACACACACAAACTAAACAGCAATTCATTCAACAAATATCTACTGAATGCTGTTTTATGCCAAGTACTGTGCTAGTTGTTAGGGCACGGAATACAAAGATGAGTAAGTGCTGGGCTCTGAGGAACTCAAAGGTCTAATGACACAGCCAACAAGTATTCAAAGTATATATATATATATATATATATATATAGATATAGATATAGATATAGATAGATAGATATAGATACAAATTAAAAGTGTTTTGTTTTTTACATTTTTAAGATGACAGACACTTCGGTAAACTTAATGAAACTTCACTGAAGCTCATTACGTATTGGCTCCCTAGTGCCATAGCCAGATAGCTCAGTTGGTTAGAGCATCGTCCTGATACACTAAGATTGTGGGTTTGAACCCCCATTAGGACCCATACCAGAATCAACCAATGAATGCATAAATAAGTGGAACAACAAATCGATTTCTCTCTCTAAAAAAAATTAATTAATTTTTTAAAAGCCCGGACAGAGAATGTTTCTCATCTTCCAGCACTTATCTCTACTGTCCACTGCAATGAAGCACAGACTGTACACAGTTGTTGTCTATAGAAATTCACTTACTTAACTTCTCGGGATATGTATTTGATATAATCAACATTCTCTCATCAGATAAGAGCAGCTGTATGGTTGATCAAAGAAACCCTATTTCAATACCCTACTACTTTGCAATTGGGTAGAAGAAAATAAGAATCAATATGGAAAAGGCAAGTACATTAATGCAAAGGGATAGGGAAAATACATATTATGGTATCACCGTTTCTAACACAGAGAATACAATGTTCTTTCTTCTGCATACTCCTAACCAGTTTCATGATTCCAGAAATACCTTCTATAGGCATTTTAGGCATACTTGGAAAACAGGCACAATACAGAGAACTTCTTCAACCTATTCAGTATCTGGATATTAACTACTGTGTATGCCAGGCACCATGCTTAGCGATGGGAAAACAAAAGTAGTAGTAGTAGTATGTGAGAATGCAGAAGGAAACTTCGAAGGTGTTTAAATTTTATCCATTAGATAAAGATGCAAAAAGATTTCGTAGGCCCTGGCCTGGTAGTTCAGTTGGTTAGAGGGTCGTCTCAATACACCAAGGTTGTCGGTTCAATATCCAGTCAGGGCACATACAGGAAGCACCCAATGAATACATAGATAAGTAGAACAACAAGTCGATGTCTCTCTCTCTCTCTCTCAAATCAGTAAATAAAAATTTAAAATTAAAACAAAATTGTATAAGAGAGTGGTACAATCGAATCAATATTTTAAGACTATAACTCGTTATAGTTAGCTTACAAGCAGGGATATCTGTTCTGAAGGTACTAGCACTATCTGAGCATAATCACTTCCCCATACCAATCTTAAACATCATTCTTTTTAATCTCCTCCTTCAGGGGAAAAATACGTGTCATCAGACAGAAATCCCTTCAACTTTTTTGTTGTTGTAGTTGACACTACTATACACACACCCCACTTGCACCCCATTCCCTTCAATTTTTTTTACCATCAAACCTAAAACATCTGCATCTGACCTCTCCACCTTTCTGGTTTTACAAGGAACAGATTACCCAAAACTTATCTCTCCACCAAGGGAACAGAGCTTTGCTACACAATGTGGAATTTTCTAACCAACAGCTTCAGCCTGATCTATGAGCACGTTAGGAATTCAGAATATCAGGCACCACGCCAAACCAACTGAATCACAATTTGCATTTTAACAAAATCCTCAGGTGATGCACACCATGCATATTAAAGTTTTAAAAGCACTGCTCCTGGTAAGAGCCAATTCTCTCCCGTTACTCAAAATCTTTACACTATGGATGATCCATTCTCTCCCCTATCCCACAACCCCATTCCAACCCAACTTCTCAAGTTTTCCTTCACTCTATCTCCAAGTCTTCACTTCCTACTCACTCCTCAACCCATTCAAATCTGCCCCTCATTACCACTACACTTGAGCCCTCATTAAGATCAGTGACCCTAAGAATGTTGCTAAATCCAAAGGACACCTCTTAGTCTTCACCCTACTTGACCTCTCTCCGAATAGTCAACACAATTGTCCCTTCTGTCCTTGAATTACTTTCTTTCCTGTGTTGACATGTAAACTAATGACACAAAAGCAATGGTGGATAAAAGTGTTGGTACTTTAGCATGAATCAAAGCAGCAGCACTAAACTGTACAACGTAATAGTCTGTACTACCAAGCTCTGGCATGTAAATTAAAACAAAAAAGTTTCACTACAGAATAACCTTGATGGAGCAAAAAAAAAAAAAAATCATTAATTTTACTAATATCAAACCTTGAGTGTATCTTTTTAATATTCTACTTAAGGAAATAGGAAGTAAGCATAAAGCACTTCCGCACACCAAAGGTTGATGGTTATGTCAAGGAAAAGTACTTGTACAATCTAACTAGCCACTTTTTTCATCAAAACCATTTTTACTTGAAAGAACTTCAGACAAACTGTGATTCACACTTGGATATGAGACAAACATTTTCTCAAAAATTAATGAAGTAAGCCTTCCACTTCAAGGGAAATAATTAGACAGTATTTGCTGCCATTGATAACATTCAAGTGTTCAAGCAAAAATTACAATTTTGGAAAACTTGTGTCTGCCATCATGAGAATGACAGCTTCTGAATATTTAAAGATTCTGATGAAATCAGTAGTCATATTAGTCAATGTGTTTTTGATCCTGTAGAATGACATGTCAATTTACAATAGTCATATAACTCAGTAAACCAGTATTTTTCACATGGCCAGTATATTTTACTAACTTAAACATGGTTTTAAAATCCATCCAGTGCAGAAAACAGACCAACAGATTTTAACGTAACAACATGAAAAGTTCATTGATATGATTTCAGAATCCACATTCTAACCCTTAAGAAACTATCATTTGCCTACTTTTGGTATGGTATTGTATCAAAGGAGAATATCTTTTGATGTTAATGTAAAAAAATCATTACATTTCTCCCTTTTCCTACTATGGAGGATTTTTTTTTTCATGTATTTCAATCAAAACAGCATGATGCAACAGACTAAATGCAGAAGCAGATATGAGAATCCAGCCAAATCCAAACTCATGATCTCTGCCTCTCAAAACATGGTCCTATTCCAGTACTCTCTCCCCTGAATGGCATCATCACCCACTGTAACCTGAGTCATTCATGATACCTCCTCTCTCACTCTCACATCCAATCATTCAACAAGTCCTATTTTACTTCCTAAATGTGTCTCAAATCTATCCACTTCTTTCTACTTCTATCACAACAATCCTCTCACTGGAGCATAACCTACCAAGTCTACAAGCATTTGTTCTCACCTATTCTCCATAAAGCAAGTAATGCTTTCAAAAAATCAATCACAATCACTCTTTCACTTCACTTCAATGCCTTCCCATTGCTCCTAAGATAAAACCAAAACCTCTCCTTAGCGTAACTCCATCTGATCTTGACCCTACCTCAACTCGGCTCTCCAGCAACTTTTCCTTGTTCCAGTCATATTAGCTTTCTCCACGTTCCTGAGTCATGCCATGCTTAATCCCTCTCAAACTCTTCACACATTGCCTTCTTTGAACACCCTTTTACTCTACCTTTTCATACTTCATCTCATAAACTCTTATCCTACACATCTGTAGGAAAAACCACTTAATAAAGAAAGCTATTCTAACTATCCTCACCCCTCCAGATCATGTCCCTACTAAATGCTGTCACAGAACCCCAAACTTTCCTTCATGGCCCTCATTGCAATTTATAATCACAATTTTATAATTACTTAATATCTTTCTTCTTTATTAGACTAGTGCGCACTAGAAGGAAAGAGACTGTATCTGTTTTGGTCATCACCATATCTCTAATCTGATATGAAATAAGACAATTAAAAAGGGTAAAAAAGCCTTGTCCTGTTATATATTTATCCTTTACTATAAATATACCACAGGAGGTGTTTATCACTGGATTCAACAACTTTGGAACCCAGATTCAAGGCAGCCTTCCTTGTAATATCTCTTGAAGGATATACACTAGGAAAATGATTAATGGTGGTTAGTTCTAGAGAGAACTAAGTAGCCAGCAGACAAGAAAGGGAGACACTTACTTTTCCACTGTATATCCTTTTGTGCTCTCATAATTAAGTAAAATTATTACTTCTTAAATGTAGCAAGCCTTCTAGTACCTAAAAGCACTATACTTAATATTCCATTTTCTAGATTTTCTGGAGAAATCTTACATTCTTCCCAGAAGAAAAAACTTTTAAATTATATTATCTGAATATTTAGTAGCAGCATCCACAACTGCCCAGGATTTACCTACTTATGACAATATATATGATCATCATCTATTTTATTGTGAATGCAAAAGTACTCATTTTCGCCCTGGCCCAGTTACTTGGAACGTTGTCCCATACACCAAAAGTTTGCAGGTTCAATTCCCACTCAGGACACATACCTGGGTTGCAGGTTTTATCCCCATTTGGGGTGCAAGCAAGAGGCAACCAATCAATGTTTCTCTCTCTCATCAATGAACATACCGTCAGGTGAGAATTTTTTAAAAAGTACTCATTTTTAACATTAAATTTAACTCAATGACATATCAGAAATGAAAGCAAAACTAATGCCAAACCTGAATTTTACTTTCTAGAGCACTACCTTAGGTTCAGGCATTAATAAGAAGCATCTCAGCTTCACAGAAAATGTACGTCTTAACTTCAAAAAGACTAGCAAGCCCTGGCCAGGTAGCTCCGTTGTTTAGAACATCATCCCAACACGCTGAGGTTGTGGGTTACATCCCTGGTCAGGCCCCATAGGAGAATCAACCAATGGACACATAAGTGAAACAACAAATTGATGTTTCTCTCTCTCTCTCTCTCTCAAAAATCAATTAAAAAAAAAAAAGACTAGGAAAACTGGTACAAAAAATGGAGAGCCATGCATGTACAATACTAAGTTAAAGGAAAAAAAAGTCGAAAATTTAATCTAATATCTATTTTTTGATAGACAAATTATTGGTATGCTACACGAAACAGTTGAACATTCCAACTTGAAATACTCTTGTATCTTCACTTAGTAAATAAAAAATATAAATCTCATCTGACTTTAATATCCCCTTTTTTAAAATTACATCACATCAGCCCCAACTGATGTAGCTCAGTGGATTGAGCGCCGGCCTGCAAACCAAGGGGTCATCAGTTTGATTCCCAGTCCAGGCACATGCCTGGGTTGCAGGAAAGGTCCCTGGTGGGGGTGCGCACAGAGGCAGCCACACATTTACGTTTCTCTCCCTCCCTTTCTCTCTCCTTTCCCCTCTCTCTAAAAATAAGTAAATAAAATCTTTTTTAAAAACATTACACCACATCAAATACGAATAAAGCCTAGAAGGGAAAATGCAAAGAGTAATGATATTAGGATGGTAGGTAAAGATGAGTTTACATTTCAAAATTTTCCTTTGAAATTTTTCATACAGTAACACTTTTATTTAATGACATTACAAATACCTGTACTATATTTCAGTACTTAATAGGAGATATGAAATGACAACTGATTTTACTGGCAAATAGGACTTACTTTTTAAAATACCAAAAGTAATTCTCAAGTTAATGAAGAAATTCATGACTACTCAAAAATCTACTTCACTTCTCTATGTATGTATGAATCCTGCTAAAACAAGTGTCAACAGAGGGACTAAATCATGATATACTCAAATTTTGTTACTACAAAAGCTAGTTGAAATTAAGGGGCCACTAACAAGATTGTGATTCAGAAATTTTGTATGTAAGGATTTTTACTATAATAGTTTGTTCTTTTAATGAGACTTACAAGTAAAAATTATTAATTATTTATTAATTCATCTTCAATAATTACTCATTCAAAAATGTAGACAATTAAAAATATTTTATCAATTTAGTGAGTAATATAGCCTTTATTCCCACCTCAAAGAAATTAAGATTATACCAAATCTTATGTCAACATCTCAAACCTTATACCATCTACCTCAAAATGGTATTAAAACAACTATCTGAGTTTTCATTTACTTATTATTGGAATTCAAAATTGTAAATAGCATATAAAATAAACAGTAAAAAACGAGGGTGTTCAGCATTCAGAAGAATGGTCACTGGGCAAGTATCACATAAGAGAAAAAATCTGGCATTAATGGCTAATCGAGTAATGAATTCTCTCTTACATTTTTGCACAAATTCTACATTTTAACCTCTGAATAAAATTGTTTAAACTCTCCAAACTTCAAAATCTGTTTCAACTATTCCAAAAAGTATGTCATATGGGTAGCATCCAACTCACACACTCCAATGTGAAATTTACAAGCTTCCTTCCTATACAAAAGTAGGATATTATGACTTTAATACCAATGAAAAAATGGGCAGTTATAAATATGTTCATTATCATGTATATTTTCACATCAACTTCAAGTCAATTTCTTGATACAGATATAGCTACACTTAAAAGAAGATAAGTATCTGTATTTTCCCAGTTCATAACATATTTTGAAAATGAATTAACCAAGCTATGAGTTAAAATTGTATTCCTACTAATCCCTGTTCATTCAACAAACACATACTTGCATCATCACAATCATCATTACTCAACTTCACAGCACAGTGTAAGGAAAAACTGCAGAAACTTTTTAAAAGATAGTTTAAAAAGCTCTAAAGAAAATTCTACACAAACTGAAGTCAGCAAATGGTTGAAAACAGATGTCACTACAGCAATCCCAAAGGAAGATGATGAAGCAGTGTACTTACGTTTCAAAACAACGATCCACGTTGTCAGACATCAAAAGCAGCATGCATAGCTGTTCAAGGGCTATTAGTTGCATGTCCCTTTCATCTCCCTGTCCCATCTGTAGCCATTCCAGCAATGTATCTGGATCCACATCTGCCATGTTTCTTCAAAAGCCTCTTTGCTTAAAAAAGTAAAGGGAAAAAATTCCTTTAAATGTCCAGGACTGATCAGCTTGGGTTTAAAATTTTTTACATAGGCTGAAACCAATTTTCGTGGTGTTCTCCTAGGAATTAGAAAAGACTCATAAGTATATTTCTGGGTATAGTGCTTAATGCAGTTTTTCAATGTTCCTTAGTCCTCGGGTTTAATGTTCACATATCATACTAAATAAAAACCAGTTTTGCACAAGAGTATAAGCTGATTAGATTGCTGCTTAACTGGAAACTGGAGCTCTTTGTCAAAGACAGTCAAACAACTTTCGGATCCCACTACTGCTATCACTAAGGTCTGTGCCAAAAAGCAAAGAACACCTTACTAAAGGTTCTTTTTTTTTTCCAGCAAACTTCTTCCCCCTCCTCCACCCAAAACTGATCTACAGATAAGGGTTAGATTCAGACTCTAAGCACTCTGATCCAATCCCCCTCCAAATTAGGTTTCTGCTTTAAAATTACCGCTAAATTCACAAATTTTACTGACTGCTCAATTTATTCACTGTTATCTTCAAGATGTCTAAATACAAATGATAACTAGATACAAGATCTATCTATGAATAAAGATTTGGTTAGGAATGTTGATATCTTGTCAATTGTTCTCAAGAGTTTAAAAAGAAATGTCAAAAGTAAATGCAATGGACTAAAACGTCACGGATCAGAATTCAGAATATAGGCCAATCTAAAGGCCCTTTCCTCATCCCCACAGAATAGAGCAGTTAGTTAAAAATACACACAACTAAGAGCCAGCTCCAACAGGCAAGTCATTACCAAAGCTGGTAAGCGCCCTGACGGGAAAAGAGCTCTGGGTCCCAAGAAACCCAGCTGCAGGTGTGTGAATCCAGAGGCGGGCCCCGGTGAGCACGCAACGGCGGAGATCAGCAGCAATGACCCAACACTCGGGCCCTGCCGAGCCCAGAGCCGGGAGGCGCAGGCACCGGCTTCAGTTTCCAGGCACCAAACCTCGCTAAGTTAGCTACGGGTGACCAGGAGGAGAGGGAAGTCCTGGAGGAGAAGCAGCAAGCCTCCGTGCCCGAGAGGAGGCCGCCGGACAGGACGGCGGGTCTCCAGGGAACAGCGCCGGAACTCTCGAGGCCCGGCGGATCGTTCCTGGCTTGGCCCGGCAGCGAACCTTTCTGAAGGGCAAGAGTGGGGAGGCCGCCTTGGGCTGTAGGTCGGGCAGCCGGGCCCCGCCGTGGGAGGAAAACAAAGGGGCTAAGCGGGTGATTCGGCAGCATCCCCGCCGACCTCACCAGGGCTGGAGTCTCGCTCCCGGCCCGTTGCCCGGAATCCAGACCTCGGCCCCCAGGCCTGGCCCTTCCGACCGCCCAAAGCGCTCTCGCCTCCCCTTCCCTCACGCTCTTACCCGGTCTTGTCGTCCCAAACCGCTCCAGCCCAGCTCCAAGCAGGCCGCGGGCAGAGCCAGGCCCGGCCGCGGCCCTCGAGTTCCCAGGAAGCCGCAGGCCGCGCAGGTCGAGCCCGGCAGGCGACACAGGAAAAGCCGCGCCTCGTCCCTCCCCTTCCTCCGCGGGGTCCCGGTGACACAGAAGCGAGAGGTTCCCTCGACCGGCGAAAGCCAGCACACTTCCTGTCCCGGGCACGCGGCTCCTCAGGCCCCGCAACTCAGAGGCCCGCGCGGTGCTGCCGGCAGCGGTGGGGGGAGGCCGCGTCCATCGCGATCCCGGACGGGGAAAGGAGGAGGGTCGGGGGAGAGCTGGGCGGGGAGGCCGCGGAGGGCAGGCGAGCTCGGCGGGGGCGGAGCAAATGGGCTCTCCTGGCAGCCGCCCGGCTGTCCGCCACGTGGGGCGCTGCGGAGACCCGTCGGGCAGCCTCGCCGGGGCGCCAACCCGCCGGCGGCGTCGCTGCCCGGCCAGGGCGTTCAGACCTCCCGGGGCTCCGACTCCCTCGGCCGTGTCAGCTGCCGCTTTTCCGTCGTACGTCCTGACGCCTTACGCTTTGCTGTCACTGCGAGCGCGCTGCCAAAACCTCGCACACCGGTGCCATTTAGCGTGCTCCTGCTGAGGGCTGCATGCTGCGCGTCCAAGCTGCGGCCCAACCGGTCTTTGCCGAGCCTCCCACCCCGGCGACCCAGACCCACCCACGAGCGTCCCCTCCTCCCCGCTGGCCTCGCCTTCTCGTGCACGGAAGTGCGTCGCGGGAGGAAAAGCGTCTCTCTTCGGTCCCCGGAGACAAGCCATCCGTCAGAACAACCAGAAAGAAAACCTTGTACCACAAACCTGGAAAGTAAATACGAGTATTATCTCCATTGTACAGATGTGAGAATTGAGGCTCCAAAAAGCATAAATTTTTAGAATGGGTTGACACTTTTGCTTTTATGGGAGTATTTAGTCAGTTTACAATGAATGTAATTATTGACAATTTTTATATCTGCCATTTTTCTATTGTTTTCTATGTATCTTATGTCTATTTTGTTCTAATTCTCCATTACTTTTTTCTTTTGTTATTTTCTGTTATATTCTTTTAAGTCCTTTGTCATTTCTTTTTCTATATTTTTTTAAAGATTTTATTTATTTATTTTTAGAGGGGAAGGGAGGGAGAAAGAGAAGAAGACAAACATGTCCAAGGAAAATGTCAATTCGTTGCCTCACACACCCTCAACTGGGGACCTGGCCTGGGAATTAAACCTGCAGCCTTCCAGTTCACCTCAATCCACTGAGCCACCCCGGCTAGGGCTCTTTTTCTATATGTTTTTTAGTTTTTAGTGCTTCTCCTGGGGATTACAATTAATGTCATAACTTTAAAAAAATCAAATTTTGATTAATATCAACTGAATTTCAATTGTATACAAAAGTTTTACTCCAATACAGCTGTGTTTTCTCCCCTCTCTTTGTGCTATTATTGGCACATAAATCACATCTTTATACACTGTATACCCATCAACTCAGTTTTATAATTAATGCTTTATGCAGTTGTCTTTTAAGTCAGACACAGGAATAAAAGAGTTACAAACAAAAATACATTTATACTATCTCATCTATATAAACTTTTACCATTGCTCTTTACTTCATATTGTCTTATTTTAGGCTACTATTAAAATCTTTCAAAGTACTCAGTTTATATCTGCTATTTCCCTCATATTTCTCCCCCTTTCAATATTTTTTGCACTGTAATTATCTATAGTGTCATTTAGTGGAAAGACTGAGTTTGGAATCAAAAGTCCCAGCATCTACTAATATCTGTCAGTCCATTGACTGATTTTATAATCTGACTTAAGTCATTTAGTCACTATCTGGGCTTCAATTTTCTTACCTTAAAAGTGGAGAGAATAGCATATGGCAGTATTTGATCACTAATTTCAAATACCACTCTCTCAAGTATACCACAGACAAGAGAAGTTCCCTTGTAATTCTAGGCTAGCAGCTAATGTCCAGAAATGAGGTCAAAACCTTTATAACATTATAGGTGAGTTTTGCGACAATGGAAAGAAAATGACTAAGAATAAATAAGAAATAAAAGCTACTTCAGAGCATCTATTGCTACCTGCAATATGCTTTTCAAAAAAATTCTTCAACTTGCACATTGCTTTCTAGGTACATGTCTGTGAAGAAAATATAACTAAAAGGATAATCTCATGAATACTCCCAACAATATCATAAGTACCTATTCCTCAGGGAAATTTATTTTAAAAATCTAGTCATAGCTACGCATAGGGATAGGGATCAGGAATACCTGAGTCAGCCAACTATTTGAAATGATTTTGTGGCAGGGGAAGGAATACCTGAGTTTTCAGAATAGATTTACTGTGGGGCTTTTTTTGTCTCTTGTTTCTTTGGGTATAAGCTCTACCCTTCCTATCAGTGTTTTTGTTTTGTTTTGTTTTTAGGTAAGAAAATAATCATTTTTACCTTGGAAGTGATTTTGAACAAGCCAGGTCTTAATTTAAAGTACCAGAATCACCATCATTAGAGTATGCAACCTAGTGACCCATAAAATCTATTTTGGCCATTTTTCCTGACCCCACTAAAAATAAATAATTAACTGTGGTAAAATGAGGTGAAAAATAATTTCTGTATACCTATGGGCCAGGTATGAAATTCCTCATCATAGATGTTTAATTTAAGGATTGAACTTTATCAGGGATACCTGGGACTATAAGGTAGTTTTTGGTGATTCATTAAACAGAAAGTGAGTTTTGGCTTTTTGCTCTTGTTGGAAATAACTTCTACACTGGGGTTTTATTGGTTGATGAGTTTCTGACCACAGTGATTCCTGAATATTAATGAAAAAACAAGTCAAAGTAGATGATCTAGTTAGTAGTCTAGTTAGTAGGCACTGGTATGATTCAGACTTATATATGAAGGTATTCATTCTAAGGAGCTTATTTTGTCCTCAGTCTTAAGATTGAGTGAACTGCAACTCTGCTTATAATTGCATAACTTTCCATATGATCCTACTAGCCTTTGCCTTACTCTCTTACACACTGTTTGTAACCATGTAAAAATAAAATATATTTTGGTATTCTTTCACATTAAAAAAAAAACTTTAGGTGGATATTCTTGTTTTCTTTAGCTGAAGAAACCTATGTCCTTTCACTATTTGTCTGCAATCTTATTAGCAAACAGAATGTTTATATTAGCCTTACTGTCAACACTGTGTACCTGGGAGATGACTCTAAAAATAACTGATTTCAGTAAATAGACAAAATTATACATGCCACATATTCTTACAGATTTAATGACATGGGTAGGATAATATCTACTCTCAGAACAAATTACAATTGAAATCCTCATTCTCCTCTCCTTCAGTGTTTTTCTCTTTTCTCCCTAACCTGGATATGGCTGCTTTCTTTCTTTATTTCTTTATTTTTAAAGAGGCAGCTTGCAGTTTCAAGAAACAATGCATAGAACCTTTTTTAATAGCTTTTTCTTTTGCCAAACACATTCTGTATTGTGATATTAATGAAATTATAATAGAATTTTTAATAATAGGACAATCGCTTTTACCCATTTGACCTATTTTAGCCACTGATAAAAATGTTCATGCCTCAAAGATATCCTTATTTCCTATTGATGGATTGATAGAAACATATTAGGAATGTTAATTCATGCCCTGGCTGGTGTGGCTTAGTGGATTGAGCACCGGTCTACAAACCAAAGGTCCGCTGTATCGATTCCCAGTCAGGGCACATACCTGGGTTGTGGGCCAGGTCCCCAGTAGAGGACGTGCGAGAGGCAATCACACATTGACGTTTCTCTCCCTTCTCTTTCTTCTTCCCTTACCCTCTCTCTAATAATAAATAAATAAAATCTTTAAAAAAAAAAAAAAGAATATTAATTCATGGCTGCTTTGTCTATGGAGTAGCTACTCTCTGTCTCACTGCTTCATTAATAAACTTCCTCCCCGGCTGGTGTAGCTCAGTGGATTGAGCGCGGGCTGGGAACCAGAGGGTCCCGGTTCAATTCCCAGTCTGGGCACATGCCTGGGTTGCGGGCCAGGTCCCCAGTGAGGACCATGTGAGAGGCAACCATACATTGCTCTTTCTCCCTCCTTTCTCCTCTCTCTGAAAATAAACAAATAAAATCTTTAAAAAATAAATAAACAAACTTCCTTTCACTTAAAATAAATAAATAAAGTTTTTAAAAAAAGAATGTTAAGTCATTTGCTTGTTCTAGTTCTTAAATTATAAATCTTAACAACGTTTATTTGTAGCTACAACCCATAAGTGTCCACCTTTTCATTTCTTTCAGAAATAAAGAAGTGATTACTATCCCCATCTGCTTCTGATTCTTTCTTATAGGTGTGCCACCTCCCCATGTACACAACATTGAAAAGCCTGGAAAATGCTCTGAGTGTCTTTGTAAAATCAGTGGGAGATGTTTACACACTGAAGCTGCTGGCACTGGCATGGTGACTGGAGTCAAATGTAAACCATGACGTTTATCATTCTCAGTCAAATATATTGTGCAATGGATAGCAATGGGCACTGTGTGAAAGGTTGCCTAATAAGCCGCCTCAAGATTAGTCAGCTTCTTGTGGTGAGGTGTGTGTGGCCAAGATACTGGAGTTAGTTGTTGATGGAAAGGCAGGCTGGCCAATGCCAGAAACAAAAAGTGGGGGAAATTTAACTCTTGGCACACGGTTGAATCTTAGCACAGGCATTTGTTCTCTGAGGTGCAGAGGCTGAGGAGCCACTGAGAAACATCTGAGGGAAAAATGTTGTTTTCTGACTTTTTATTGTTTTCCGTGAAAGCTTTCCCTTACATGAAACCTTAGAATCCAGTACAATTTCTGGCACGTTAATTTACCGTGGAACCAAAAAAAAAATGCTTTCTGGGAAAAACCTTTTTTCTTTTTGTAATAAAAAGTTTAATTATTAAAAACACAGGCCCTGGCTGGGTAGCTCAGTTGGTTAGAGTTTTGCCCTGATAAACCAAGTTTGTGGGTTTGATCTCCAGTCAAGGCACATACCAGAGGCAACCAATGAGTGCATAATTTAAGTAGAATAACAAAACGTTTCTCTCTCTTTCTTCCCCTCTCTCTCTAAAGTCAATAAATAATTTTTTAAAAATAACCACACTACAGAAAATTAGAAAAACAAAGCAAGGGTGAAAACACTCATAATCCTTTTGCCAACAACCAATCGCCGTATCATAGTGTAACAGGGTGCATCCGGGGTGGGGTGGGGGGGCCCAAATGAGGATTTGTAATGGGGTCCAGAACTCAAGGTGTCCAGGAAATATTAGAAATATGTGTAAGATGTCCTCATCCCCACAAGTCTGACCTGGGTGGGGCATGGGACTCCTGGAGCAGGACCATTCAGAGCTGTTGGGTATGGCAGCAGCTTTGCAACTAGCCTCTGGCATGGTCATTTAACATATCTATAACCTTTAACTGGTTGTATAGATATGTTAAATAGCTGTGGCCGAGCTTTGAGCCAGGGGGGATGGAGGAGATTTCCATCCAGGATGCAGCCGAGGCAACTTCCCCTAGACACAGTGCCTGCATGAAAACTCGGAGATGGTTGGCTCTGGGTCATGGGGTCACCCCTGCCCATAGCTAACATGGCAGCCCAGAAAAGCTGACGGAATATGAAGTGCTGGCAGGTGTAGCCAATTGGAGGAGGAGTCGGAAATGGGGCTGCAGAGGAAGGTCGGCGCGGGGGATTTAAACCCAGACACAGCAGCCATAATGGCTCTCTTGGAACACGTGGCTTTTGGTGAGAAGGGAGAACCCTGCAGCTTTGGGGCTCCCTTTGCCACGGGGCTTGGGAGGCTAGGAAGCAAGATGTAGCAGCGATGCTGGGCTCTCTCTTGGTGGTTTGGGGGAGTGCAGGAGAGATGCTGCGGGAAGGGCTCTCTCTCTGGACCACGAGGCTTTGGAGGAGTGGGGACCCCTCAGCCTAAGGGACAGACTCAGGACTGCGTGGCTTTGGGTGGTTTCCTTTGCCACGCGGCCTAGGAAGCAACAGAGACTTTGCCTGGAAGAAAAGGGGTGAAAGGACTCTTGCTGGTGGGACATGAGAAGGTGCCACATGGGTTTGGATTAACTGGAGATCACAGTGGCGACACAGCGGATGGTGCCAGAACTGAGGATCTCCCTGAATCATTGACTTCTTCTTCTTTCCCTGAGATACGGTACCCTGGACTGGGAAGGGGGGAAGGAAGGACTGTGTGTTTGTGGGTATTCTAGAGAACTCTAGTATTTTAAAGGAGACCTTAAGTCCTTACCCTAAGCCTGTTTAACTTGTAAATAAATAATTCTTTTCCTTTTCACAAGTCTCTGGCATTGAGAGACGTCTTTCCGTTGGCGGCGAGCATAACGGACCTAGAGCAGGGTTGGGACATCATTGGATTTCCCCGGCCCCTTGCTCTGTAATAATAGTAGCATACATTCTTATTCTCTGAACCGTTTTACCTGGTTGTAATCACACAGAAAATTCTGTCATATAATTTTTGGTTACTTATTTTTCCCCACAGTGCTACGTGACCACCTTTAAAATAACTGAGTAACATTACATTCAGCATATAGCTGAAACCAATGTTCACTTTAACCATTCCAACAAATGGGCTGTTTCTATTTCATGTTGTTGTTATTATAAATAACACTGAAATAAATATAACTTGAAATATAGCTTTTTATGTATAAAATTCTTTTAAATTTAAGGTGGTTTATATCAAATACAAAACATGTATAAGCCTATATGAACAGCTGTAAGATTAATAATAAAATGAATAGCCAAGTAATTACTTCCACTTAAAGAAATAAAACATTGCCTGCAACTTAAAAGCCTGCTTGTGTGCTTCTCTTTGGTCACATCTGCTCTCTTCCGCCCCATTCTAAATAATCACTAGCCTAAATGTTTTGTTTATTTTTTAAAAGATTTTATTTATTTATTTTTAGAAAGTGAGGAAGGGAGGGAGAAAGATGGAGAAAAAAACATTGATATGCGGAAGATATATCAATTGGTTGCCTCTCACAGGTTCCCTACTGGAGACCAGGCCCTCAACCCAGGCATGTGCCCTGATTGGTAATCCAATTGGAGACCATTTGGTTTGCAGGCCAGCACTCAATCCACTGAGCCACACCAGTGAGGGCTGTGGTTTGGTTTTGTTTTTTTTAGTAAGGTTTTTTAAATTGTATATATATTTTTTATATTTAAAATTCTTTTTTAACCCTCACCCAAGGATATGTTTATTGAATTTAGAAAGATGGTGGGGAGGAGGGAGAGAAACATTGATCAGTTGCCTCCTGCACTCACCCCAGTCCAGGATCAAATCTGAAACCTAGGTATGTGTCCTGACCAGGAATCCAACCCACAACTTTTTGATGCACAGACGACGCTCCAACCAACTGAGCTCCCTGTCCAGGACTATATTTTTTATATTTTATATTTTTCTTTAAGATAGGTTTTTTCTGGAAGAATTTAATAATTAATATAAGCGGTTTACATTTCTGTTAGGGCTAGTTCGTTATGTTGTCAAAAAAACATTGGCTTATTTTTCTCCCTCAGAAATTATCAGGCTTGACACACCCAAGTAGGCAGGGCGGGTCCACAGACCAGAGAAAAATTGGCCATGTAAGGAGGTGCACTCTGTGACAGCTCTGCAGTATGAGGACATCAAGGATTAGGACTGAAAAATCTTTCCTTTAGAGAGAAATGATTCTTGTTTACCTATATAATGGTTACCCTTTCTCTTCCTGGTCCTTCTTCCATTCCACAGTTATTTTGAATTTAGTTTGCTATTTGTATGTTGTTACTTTAACAACTTGTTCATTTAAAATAAGCAGTTCTTTTTATTCAATATAGTGGTGTCTATCTTATGGGATAAATGCCAGCAATAATTGTGTTCAACTTGACCTCACTCTGAGGAAACAGATTGGTCAGATTTATCTTTTCAGTTTTGAAAATGGAGAAACTAAAACAATTTTAAAATAATTGGTTAGTATCATAGCTAATAAGGATGGTTTAGCTTTTAGGTCATTAGTAAAAATCCCAAACTAGTGTTTTTGATCACCTGCATCAGGTTCAGTTCAGAAATTTAATAAATTCAAAGGGACTCATAGGCATGGACAACAGGGTGGTGATTGCTGGGGGAGGGAGCCCAAGGGGACTAAATGGAAAAAATGCAATAAAGATTAAATCAAAATTTAAAAAAAAGAAATTTAATAAATTCAGTTTAATAAGGATCCCAGGGGTAGGATGTTGGCTTGCAGTGTCTTCTTGGATATACAGAATGCAGGCTAAGGATAAGTTAAAGAGAACACAAAATGTAAAATAATACAAACTAAAATGTGGGTCGAAGTGTGAGAAAGAAGATAGAAATAAACAACTGGTCCTGTAGGCTAGGGATGAGGAAGGATTTGAGAAGTTTTGGAGCAACTTTGGGAAAAAGAGAAAGAAAAGAGGATTTTATGTACTGCTATAGGTGATAAATTGAACCTCCTTAAATATTTTTTGAAAAAAGCAACTAAAGATGGGTATTTCTCCAGAAAAAATTTTGCCTACTGGACTTTGTTTCTTTCAATGTGAAACAGCCATGTGGAGTTCCACATTGAACAGAAAATTAGACCTTGAAGACACAACATTTTGCTAACATGACACAAATAGTAAAGAACTAAGTTGAATTTGAACCCAGATCTTTCCAGTTTCAAAGCCTGTCAGTTTTTCATTCCTACATTGTAGTTCAGAGATCTGTTGAGTCACACTTCTAAAAATTCCACTGAAATGATAATAAAAAGTCATGTTCTTAATGGTTGTTCCTCAGTTACAAGGTTTCAACATGAGTATCTTGTTTCAGGGATGGTGAGAAACTTTAGAGGTTGTTAGTGAACCACTTACTTGCCCTGCTACTTTCTGGCTTTCGTTCATGATGTCTAGCTTTGCCTTTCTGTTTAAGATTTCCTGATTTAAAAAACCTTCAGAGAAATAGTAACTTCAAAGGCTAAACTCTCCCAAGAGATAAAAGAGGAAACATCTCTGTGAGTATGATCTATTCACAAGTATCACAGGCTCCCACTCTGTGTGAGGAGGTAACAGTATTTTGAATCACAAGGAAATGGAAGATCTGAATTTAAGAGATTCTGTAGGACATGTTGTTTTAAGTGTTTGGAAATATAAGAATCAGTGACATATAAACACCATGAGAAGCATGAACATGATGAAATAATAAGTTATAAAGATGAAGGCCCTGGCCAGGTAGCTCACTTGGTTAGAGTGTCATCCCCATATACCAAGACTGTGGGCCTGATCCTGGTCAGCCCAAATACAGGAATCAACCAATGAGTGCATGAATGGGTGGAACAACAAATCAATTTTTTCTATCTCTCTCTCCCTTACTCTCTCTCTCAAATCAATCAATAAATAAAAATTTAAAAAATATGAAGATGAAGGCAATGATGATGATGATACCAGCCATTACTGAGTGCAGGCACTATGCAAAGTGCTTTCTTTACATGAGTGCTGGATAATATTTTGAGATACTAACTTTTTTCTTTCTTCACCCATTCTAATCATTCAGTTAATTCTTTGTCTCAAAGGAAGTTAAGTTGCAGGACAGGAAACAAAAATGGCTTACATGTTTCTCAGTCTTCTGCTTATCTTCAGCCTTTAGAAGAACTTGGAGAGTTTAAGGTTTAAAGTACAAAATTCAATTGAGTAAATTTGAAAATCTAATTGGCTTTATTAAACAATTCATGAATGGGGCAGCATCCCATCTAGCAACTAGAAGGGAGCTCCAAGAGGTTGTACAAAATGGAAGGTTTTTTTTATAGGAAGAAGGGTGGGGCAAGGGAGCTATTAGCAAAGAAAAAAGAAAGGATTATTTTTAGGCCAGGATATCTTGTTTTCTGGGAAGGGAAAGGCAAGTGTTTTATCCTTCAGATTCTCTCTCTTTCTTATGAGGAATAAAGAGAGCAAACTTGATACTGGTGTCGACTCGAAAAGTTCAGACTGGTCGAATAAAATTACATTTCTGGTGAAGGTCAAAATTGCAATTAGATCATGGCCTTTACCATGAGTGATGCCATTTTGGGCCTGTGATTTTCTCTTTAACAAGGTGAAAGGAAGAAGTAGATTTTTAAGAATTGTTAGAGCAAACCCTGAAAAACCAATTCAAAAGAACCTATGCACTCCAATGTTCATAGCAGCACAATTCACAATAGCCAAGTGCTGGAAACAACCTAAGTACACATCTACAAGTGAGTGGATCACGAAACTATGGTATATTTACACAATGGAATTCTACACAGCAGAAAGGAAGAAGGAGCTTATACCCTTTGCAACAGCATGGATGGAACTGGAGAGCATTATGCTAAGTGAAGTAAGCCAGGCAGTGAGGGACAAATACCATATGATCTCACCTTTAACTGGAACATAATCAACAAAAGCAGAAAGCAAGCAAAACATAACCAGAGACATTGAAATTAAGAACAGTCTAACAATAGCCAGGGGGG
>PVJI01025719.1:0-20021 GCA_004026765.1 Micronycteris hirsuta | reverse complement strand
AAATTAATTAAAAAAATTGGGTTTTCAGTCATCTTTCTGTCTTAGGTGAAGGTTGAAAATAGAACCTATGCCTAGGCACTTAAAGTAAGTGTGCTCACTCCTAGAAAACAGACTCTGCCTGGAGATATTTTTCCTGCTGTGGAGCCTAGACCAGGAGTACACTGGGCCCCTTACTATACCCGAGTAAGCCTCCTGATTGTGGTTATTATGTTGTAGAAACACACTTAGCAGGGCATTTGCCAGCAAATGCATGATTTCTTCCAGGCCATGAAAATCCTCATCCTTTTCATAACTTATAGGCACTCTGGACAAGGGACTCCCATCAGTAACACAAAATTATAGAGTTACCTAAAACCACGGGTCCCACTGATGATGAAGCCCTAACCTCTCTCTACACATCAAAGCGCCACCAGCAAACCAAAGAGTTAATGGGAAAAAGTGACTCACACTCCCCATTTCTTAGCAAAACCTAGGTATTGATAGAAGCTCTCTTTACATGTCATAAATACAACAAAACAGTGATGACACCTTTGGGCTGGCAGTGTATGACAGTGTGCCTGTCACCTTGTAGGGCAACCATGCCTGTCTCCTTGTAGGGCAACCAGTGAAGGAAGAAAGGAACACATGAAAGATGGTAGAACAAAGAATTGAAGAAGTGTCATTACAATTGGGTGGAAGAGATTTCTCTCTATGATCACAATGCCCCAACACACACACACACACACACACACACACACACACACACACGCTAGCATGCACACACAGGCATGATTGGCCTTCTCAATATGATGTCTGTAAAAAGAAAGGATGGCGAGGAGAGAACCCCTTGGAAAGGGAAAGAAATTGGGCAAGATAAGGTAATAATGCAAATCAAATAAAGTGTATCAATAAGAATAAAATCCACATTACTAACCATTACATATAGAATGAAGTATAAAATTGTACATATGGTTATGAAATTGCATGGAAATGGGAAAATCTAATTTTTGGAAGAGATCATATATAACATGAAAGCTAGTGATTAAGTTTATTTAAATCACCTAGGTTTATAAACTCAAACGATATGAATAAATCTCAAAAAGAAAGATCAAGCTAAAGATTGAGTGAAACCTTTAACATATTAAGTAGAGAGGCAAAATTTATATTTTTTAAACTCTGAAAGTAGGAATGGGGGGAAAAAGCAATAGGGGTTCACTCATCTATCTTCATTCTTCTGTCTTATGCAAAAGTCACATAAATACTTTAAAAAATATCTAAGACTCTCATATTACTCTGTTTTGAATTCTTATTTTTTTTTGGTCTGAAATTCTATTTATTTATTTATTTATTTTTTAAAAAACAATTACTTTATTGTTTTTCCATTACAGTTGTCTGCATCCTCTCCCCTCCCCTTCCCCACCCCCTCCATCCCCTTCCCTCCCCTGCCTCCCTCCTCCCTCTTAGTTCTGTCCAGGTGTCCTCCATAGTGGTTCCTGAAAACGCCTCTCCCCATTGTCCCCTCCCCCTCCCCTCTGGCTATTGTTAGATTGTTCTTAAACATAACTTTTATAACTTCCCCCTGTTAGTTCAATTGTTTCTTATTTCTTATACATTACAGCTTGGTGTCTATAGTGAGAAGAAGCTGTTTTTCTTAGTTGGTTGATTTTCTATAAATCATTCTATTAGTTTGCTAGCGCACTTTACAGTGCAGTGATAAGAAGAGAGTTGTAGGTGGTGATTTTATACATAAATATACTAAGTTTTAGTTAAATACATTTATTCAACAACTCCATTCAGTTATATCTCTAATTTTGAGACTAAGCCATTTAATAAATTCAAAACTATATTTAATTTTAACTCACAATCAAATATACCTATGAATTCATACTTTAAGTATACTTTAGTGGACATTAGAAATATTTCAGTCACAAATAAAATAGAAATATTAATTCAAAGGTTTAGGAAATAAAACTTTCAGAAAAGCCAGTTCTTAATGGGGATTGTATATAATCTTATGATTATAAGTAAAGACATGCTTTGTAACAATTAATTGAATTTGTAAGTAATAATTTTTAGTCTAATAGGCACTCATATTTGTTGCTATTAAAATGAGAATATGAACAGGGTTGCTAGTCCACAGAATTATTTACAGAAGAGAAAATAACAATTTTCTGGCATTCAAACAATTGATTTATTTGATTATTTCTCTCTCTCTGGTTCCAACTTATCAAGCATTCTAATTCTTCACTGTTATTATCTCTGTGGTCTTTTTCCAAATACAATTATCAAAATTATCTGTATTGTTTCTTTTGGTATCACTGTTGTGGGGCCTCTAGGTTGCTGATATTTTTTTTTTAATTGGACAGTATTCCAAAAATGCAAAGTTTAAAATGAGAGAAAGAAAACCCTAAGTGATAATACCTCTTCACATTTTTTTTCTGCCTTTTTTCTTGTGGGGGTATTGTGCATATTTAAATGAACACATAAAAAATAGCCATTTGCATTATACCTCATTGTAAGTAAAGGTCGTGAAAGGACATTTATCCATGGGCTTTGCCTCTCAGTCTAAGTGATCTATGATGATACGCAGATGTTCCACAGATGTTGGTTGGAAAAATTACACAAAGGATGTTCATATATTCTTCATTTTGCTATAATCTATTTCTCTAGCTATTATAGTGAAAAGGCACTATAAAAAGTCTACTATTTATTACATCAACAAACTTAAGAAAATATTAACTGTTTTAGTTTAAGTGTAAAAGCCAAAAACTTTGATTATTGGCAAAGAGAGAAAATTTTAAGCTCTCTGGCTACTATTAAAGAATTATTAAAGGTTCCCTGAATATTTTAGTGATAGTCAAGAAGCAGAAGGTTTCACAATATGTGGAAATAGTTCACTTATGACAGGTTTATTGTTAAGGTACCAATACCATATATACATATATTCTGCGGGCATGTGATTACCTTTTGTCTGTCTCCACCTTTTTTAGTAATCTTCCTCCCTTTTCCACTAACGTGCCAGCTGCCTGTTCCCTTCTTTTGTGACAGTGTGGCAGAGGCAAAGAGAGTGGCTTCACCATTCATTTGCATGTCCTTTTTCTAGCAGACCTTACCCTGGCTATTTGCTTAAATAGATAATAGCCGCTGACTAATTAAACTAGCTATCCTGTTAGCCTCACATCAGCAAAGCTCTGTTTTGCTGTGGCCTTGTGTTCTGTCTTATTTTAAAGAAACACATGACCATTATCCTAAAACATAATAGAAAATTAGATTTAAACAAACACCCCCAGTGAAAACTGATAAGGTATTTGTTCACAAAATGGACTCTCTAGAAGATTGACCATTATATGAAAAGTAATGTTTGACAGTCATCACTAAATTCATCCCATGTAAGAATACTTTCCATGTTTATTAAAGAAAACTAAGGGATGATAAATTTCTATGCAGTTATTTTTTTAGAAGTGAGACTTTGTAAAAATATAATCAAAGATTCTAAGAATTGAAATGCCATTAAGATTCACCTACTCAAGCTACAGATATTTAAGTCATGCTTTCAAATCCACGTTTCTAATATCATGGTCAAGTGATCATCCACCGTTTCTTTAAATAGTCCGGGTAAGTGAGAATTCACCCCATCCCAAGATAACTGAATCCACATACGTGCAGGTCTGACTATCAGGAATGCCTTCCTGTGAAGAGCTCGAATTTGTGAGCCTGAACCTTCTAGCATCCATACCCACTAACCTGGTCATTGTTCCTTCACATCAGAGCACTCAGGCCTCCCATTCATCCTCTAGTTTATAGAAATGATATTTTGGTTCTACCCCAGGCCATCTGGATGTCAAGGTTTCTTTGTCCTCCTGCCGAGAGCACCGTGTGTGTCCGCATCTCCTGTACTGTAATACAAAGCGTGGTTGGCCCATGTGACAAATCTGTCAAGATGACAGTAAGAAGTGGTATCTCTAAAATGTGAGAGTTGAACTGAGATCTGAAAAGTAAGCAGGAGCCATACAAAAGCTGAAAGAAAGACGACCCCACTCAGAGGAGATTGCAGTCACTAATCAGAGAAAGAGCCCGCAAGCCTGGGAGGACTGGGCACCTGGTGTTCGATGAAGTTAGAGAGACCCAGGAGCTAGATCTTGAGTGCATTTCATGACAGAGTTGAGTTCAGGTGTGATTCTAAATACAAGGAGAGTTTGTTAAGTTTACAATCAGAGGACCGTGGGAGGATCTGGCTTACTTTTTGAAAGATTATTTGGCACTGTGAAGATAAAGAATCAGAGAGCCAACAGTAGCAGAAACCAGGATGGCAGCCGGACATTTATAGCGAACTAATGAAGAAATGATGAAGATGTGGACCAGGGTAGTAAGAAGATGAAATTAAATGTCTCCGCTTTCTTTAGTTCTGATTTGGAATAATAGTCTTAACTTCTTAAACCTTAAGGAGTGATGCTGTTAACAAAACATATTTTGAAATATTTGTTAGTCTCTATATCCTCTTTGAATAAATGTGATTTGATTATTACCTGTGCTTATGAAATGCTTCATGTAAAGTATGTGTTTCTCACACAAATTAAAAGCAAACGTTATAAGCTGCATTCACAAATGAATTGACACAAGTTGTTCCCTGTCATAGTCCCGAATACCAGATGTGATCCCTATTGTGAATCCTTGGTAAATTTCAGCTCATGGAGGTCCATGCCAAACCTCCACTATTCCGTTCATTTCCTTATTCTCATGGCAGATGCAGGAATTGCACAGATATGTGAAAATAGATGTTGGTTGAGAAGCACAGAAACAGTCCCTGCCTCTAATTAGTCCTGCAGAGATGGAAGCTTTAACAGACGCTCCATTCCCTCCTCGTAAAACGGGCAGTAGAGCTGTGAGCAGAGGCAGAGTTCTGGTCTCCTTTGGAAGGTGTCAGCCCCTAAACCTCCTGCTCCTTCAGTGGCAAACTGGAGACCCGAAAAGATGGAACTTTCTGATGACTGCCTGGTCAAAGGGTAATACATTAAAATCACAGTGTTCACTTTTTGTGAGTGACGTGGATTCTGAGTATCACCAACTTTTGAATGACCCAGAGGGTGAGCAGACTATTTTGAATTCACAAATTGCCAGCTCCATGGTATGGTTTCCAAAGTAATTCACTTTGGAAATTGGAGAAATATATCTCTGACTGGCAATTGGATATTCCATTATTTCTGATTGCAGTAAAATTCCTCGACTTCCATATTATGTTTAAGATATAATTTCTGGACTTTAAGTGTGAAAGCTATGTTTAGTGAGGCATAATCTGACTTGTAAGTGAATGAGAACTGTAGCAAGATGTGGAGAGAAAGGTTCTGTTTTATAGAAATCTGTTGAGATTTGCATATTTGTGAGATGAATTTTTGATGACGTTCACTGCATCACTCTTTCTATTTGCGTATGTATTTGTGTATGAATGAACTTGAATGTTCTTTGTTCCTGGGTTTGCCTTTAACCTTGAGTACATATCTCTCAATAGCATTATTTGGTTTTTATTTTATACTAAAAACGAATGCCCACTAGGGCTCATGGGTTTTTGCACAAATTATTATTTTTCAATTCTTTCAGCAATGCAGATAAGCTTTTGAGTGACATTTTAGAGGAAAATGAATAGTAATGTAGATTAATATTCACTTAATTTGCATTAGACAGAAAAACAAATACAGTTATGCAGTAGAAAATTCTT
Organism: Micronycteris hirsuta; assembly: GCA_004026765.1. NCBI lineage: Eukaryota > Metazoa > Chordata > Mammalia > Chiroptera > Phyllostomidae > Micronycteris > Micronycteris hirsuta. The sequence continues at coordinate 14,329 of PVJI01025719.1, read as the reverse complement.
GAAAGAAAATGGTTTACTTGCAAGTTTTTGCATATGACTGAATTCATTTTTCTGTAATATTTTTTCTCATTGAAAATGAAATCCTCCTCTTTTTCAGTTTAATAATTTATTAAAATAATTGTTTTAAGCAAGAAGTAATAAAATTTCCAAAATTAATTTTTATGACATGATCTCTTAAACTTGGATATAAATGAGTGCAACCTATGCACATAGAAGAAATCACGTGTATTTAAAATGAATTAAGCAATAGTCACACTGAGTATATTATTTAAACAAATTTTATCACAATTCCTGAAATGTTTTTTATTTAAAGTTAATAAGTTCATGAGAATTTATGAGTATATTGTCCTTTTAAAAATAACTATTCAAACTAATATTCTGGCCTGTGGAATAATCCATAATATGTTATAAGTTATCCATTTTCTGAGACATTTTAGTAATTACCATGTTACCCTGTAGTTCTATCAGACATATTACTCAGGGATAAATTTTATGAGAAAAAAATATTGTAAGGCTGTAATCTGAACAGGATCAACTTATGTGATAGTTTACAGCACCATTAATTTGATTTCTTATAAATTATACAGTGAGGTTGAACTGTTTCATTTTATAGGTTGTTCTCAAAAGCAAGAACCAAACACATAAGTTCCTTGCTTCATAAAACTAAATGATGGCTTTTTGTCAATACTTCAACATTATCCCTTATAATGGTTGAAGTAGCAAAGTCTTAATAAGAGAAAGTCACATATAATACTGAAATATATTACAATTATACAATTTAAATACTAGGTTCTGACCTGTTCTCTGTGCATGTGTTCTTCTTTTACCAAAAATTGGTACCCTTTGATTTTATCATTCAGAATAGGCACATTCAGCTGATTTTTTATACCCTTGTATAAATCAAAAGTGTAGATGGTGATGGCCCGATATTGTAGCACTGAACCTCCCCCTCCACTGCCCATATCGTGCTAGCATAGACTTGAACTACATCTGTTGAGTTCTGAAACTGGGATTCTGCTTTGTTTTTAAGAGTAAATGACAACCCACACAGCAGTACTGATACCTAGCCGTCTACCATGGTTTTCTATTTGAGTCACGGCATTAATATTTCTTTCATTCATTATTAAATTCGACTGCTGAGAAAGTATCTAACCAAGAGCCAAAGAGACTGATGCGATGTTTGAGAATCATTTCTTTCTGTGATTCACCTGACCTCTGGTAAAAGTCAGACCTGAAATAAACATTTCTGTTTGCTGATCAATGCTGACGTGATAAGAAGGAAACATGTACGGCCCAGAGACAACCAAATTTACCTTTGGGTGTATTTCCTTCTGTGGTGCTTTTCATGTGCATACTTCACAAGATTGAGATTATGTATTTTTAAAAATTGTACTTGTTTCTGAGTTTTATAATATAAATACTTCCTGATATAACATATTTAATTAGGCAACATACTTTCCTGTGAGGTATAAGATGGTAGATGGTAAAAACTATATGACATAAAAATCACACACATATTAAACATTTAATGTCCCCATGGCAACACCTCTATTTAAAAAAAATTTGAGGGGAATGGGAGTGTAAAGATGAAATGGGGAATGTTTTGTTTCTTCTCTCAGAAATAATTGTGAATATTATCCTCGGGATTCAGATATATATTTTTATTACATATTTGCAAACTAAAGAATATATATAAGCTTTTAGAATTCTCAGATCATATTGTAACATTGAAGAAATACATGCTTCTTCATTTTTAAAGCTGCACTCTATACATATCAATGACTAAGCACAGAACTTTTTGGCAATCCTGACCATGTATTTAAATTTTTGCTCATTAAAAACAAAATGCTTGGCTTTTCATTATTTATTGGCTTTTCACAAAAGGCAGATTTATTGGCTTCCCATTGAAATGGATACGGTTAGAGAGGAGGATTTTATTGCAACAATTTTGTTTGAGCCATTTACCTTTCAGAAAGGCACAAATCAACATTGTTTGGGCCTAATGGTTATTGATTTGGAAATAATTCTAACAAGTATAGTTCTTTAAGGTCACGCCAAGGTTTTGCCAACTTAGCTGTTCTACAACATTCCGTGTCGCCTCAGCCCCTTTTCGTAGCATCCGTTTTATTTTATGTGACTTCAAGTTCACATTTCCCGTGTGGGGGTGAGACAGTAGCCCTATTTCAGAATATGCACCGCTGCCTTGTTAAGTATGTTGCTCCTGACTCATAATAGAAGGAATTGCCATTGTAAATCCAAAATGTAAATTTCTTTTAACCAAGTAATTTGGCACTCACTTTTTTTCGTTCTGGCTCTCTGTCAGCTTTCTTCCTTGTTGAAGTAAATTGGTTGCTGGAGACGGGAGATGTAAAAGCATCGTTCCTTCATTTTTAGGAGCTGTGTTAAATGCGCATTTTAAGACAGTCTCTATGTATTTGCCAGCGTGTATCTGTTGTTTTAAGTCCTTGGTATCATCTGGAAATTGTGCAGTCGCTTCAGTCCCCAAGCATAAACCTCTTTTCTCCTCATCTACGACTTTTCTCAACTGAGGTTTTAATTATTCTCTATGCATGTAAATTATTCTATAGCACCTCTGACTCATACTTTGCACAAGCTTGTTCTGTCCTTCCAACTATCACCTTGCTTTCATTACTTTAATGTTTTTCCTTTTCCTTTCTGGGAGATCTTTGTCAGCACGGCCCTCCATGCCTTGCACGGCCCTCCATGCCATGCATGTCGTGCCAGTTCTGTCTGTGTAGGCCTTCAGTCTGGTTTGTTTTATTGTTTTATTTCTGCCATTCTGGTTCCCTGGGACTCCTCCCTTACCTCGTCCAGCATCCTTTTAATAGCATCTCTTTTCTCGCTCTGGCTTCTTCATCTCCTGCGGGCGTTCTTTTAAAGAGGTTTGCCCTCTTACATACTTCTTTGCATATTATCGGCAGAGTTCCCAAACGTCCTTCTGACGTTAGAACAGAAGGAAAGACGACTTTCTGAAACTAACATCCCTGGTAGTTGAGATTTTGTTTTTCTTGACCTGTGACCATACGAGATTTTTCAGAGCTCCTCTGTGGTGGCTTTCCTATGGCCTAATAACCTTTAATCTCTGAAGACTCTGCTACGCTTGCTGTTGCTGGTCCCTGCTGGTATGGCCAGCAGGCAGATCCTCTGTAGGTAGCGTTTCTAGACCTAAGTGTCTATCAGGCATTTCTCAGTGGTACGCAGTCAGGGTGTTATACTAAGCCATTGCATAGTTCCCGACAATCTGAATGAAAAGTATGTATGAATCCCTAAAATCCCTGTGAAAACACAGTTCTAACAATACTCATCCCCACTCCCCCCGATGATACTGCTCTTCGCACAAAGACTCTACCTCTCATTTTAGAATGCCCCTCTGCCAACAGCAGGTGCTTTTCTGAGGCTTGGTGTCCCTAGATGGATCTGAAAGGACTGGGACAGGGAAGTACATATGATCTTGAGAGCAGACCACAGTACCCAGTGATATATTTTATGCCAGCCTCTCAACTTTGGCTATGCATTCAAGAAGCAATATATCAGAGTTTAGGATAAAGGTTAAGACTCGAGAATTTTACACACACACAAGTTATCTTTCATGGAAAGAGGCAGAAGATAATATATTTTTAAATCTGTAATAAGTTGGAGCAAATCCAGAAATAGATCACACATGTACCTCATTTAAAAAATTATATATGTGACACTGTCACCAATTAAGAAATCAAATATAATCTAAAGTTCAGGATGCAGCATCTGTAAAAGAAGAGGTTAGGGTTAACAGTGAAGCTAAGTTAACATACACTTACTTCACATTGTTTAAAATTGGGTTATAGTGATATAAAATTCTAAAATTCTTGTAGATAACAAAGCCACGATAATAATAATCAAAAATAAGACTCATGTCTAGCACCAACGACAAGAGCTCCCCATGCGCATATGCTTCCCCCCACCCGGGGGTGGAACAGTTGAGAAATATGTGGGAAGTGAAGTTAGACAAATTTATTTGTGAATAGGAAAGTGTCAAAAATAATATTTCATTCTTTTGTAATAACTTAATCTTGAAAATGGCTTAAATGTTTTGCATTGGACAAATAAATATAGCATAAAGCATAAGTAAAACTTAAGCTAAAATGACTTGCAAGTTTTTTTTTTTGTTAAATTGCCAATATGAAAAAGCATGATAATTCTTCTCATGATAAGAGTAATTGATCCACCTGCTGTTGTTCCCAATATTTATGGAGGGAAAAATGTGCACTATTATATGAATCCATTTAAAATATTTATAATGTTTGATCAATACCCTTTCTCTGACTTGATGCTAAATAAATAAACAGAGAATTCAAGTCAGTATAGTAGATCGGGCTGCCTTTGAAAGACATGGTCCTAACACAGAGGTGTGGGATGTTATTTGGCTGTGGCCAATGGGTTGAAATCTAAGACATGAAAGGGAAGTGTTCAGCTTCCAGAAATAAGGAGGTGACCCCGTTTGAGAGTATGGAGCATGTTGAACGCTTCAAGACTAGCTTTGGTGTCCTAATGACACCCCAGAAAGGGCCTGTGTGCCTCAGTCCCTGCCTCACAAGGAGCTGGAGCAGACCAAAGCATAAAGAACTGTTCATTTACAAAGGAGATACAAAAGATCAGGGGACCAGAAAAGCTCTTTCCTTCCAAATGAGGAAGCTCCAGGAAGCTTCCTGCTCACCTAGACCACAACAGACAGTCAGTCGCCTGGGAAAACAAGCCTTTCAAAGGTTGTTTTTAATACAAAACAATGATAAGTTGAAACGAAGTAATAATACCCTAGCATTTTAAGTTCTTCTACACAAGCTACTAGTGTGGACAAATGATATATGTCAAAGGAGGATTTCTTTAACATAGAAAGGTTATTTAATTAAGCCAAAAATGCAAACCTAAAATAAATGCTTAACACTAAAAATACTCAACGTCCTGTTTAGATTTTGAATGAGGTTCAAGATTTTAAATTCAGTCCTCCCCTCCCCTATCCCAGCACCCAACAACCGAGTGCAGCTCTTATTTCTGGAAGCCAGGCAGAGAATATGATATGTACAGTGGAAATATATCAGTTATAAATTCTAGAAATCTTCCAGCAGCAAGTTTGTAGTTACTGATCACATCAGAAAGTATTCACAAAGAATTTGTAGCCCGTGTCCTGAATGTGTCATTTTTCATGTTGACTTCCTCAAACGCAGGTGTCATTTTTCATTGATGGTTATGTTCACAATTTTTGAAGGCTTAAATAATAACATAGGATCTAATTTTCTATTGTTCTTTTCCTGAGGTTCATAGAGTATCTGACTTTCTGAAAACCACTTGTATTAATCCAGCAACAAGTAATTATCTTTCCAAAGTAAAAATATAGCCTACCCTCAGACACTCGCATACGTCTGTCGGTGTTCCTTACTCAGGTGTGTGCCTCCCGTGGCCCAGCCTTTGGGTCCCGCCGAGCTGGACCCTCAGATGTCTATTCTTGCTCTGAAAGTCAGAACTCTGCTCAGAAATTCCTGCTGGCATCGTTATAGATCGCTTTCCCTTTATTTCCTTACGAACTCCAACCTCAGAAAAACATTAAAACTCCATTGCTCATGCAAATTTTGAAAATAAAAATTTAGAAACTACTCAAGCAGATTTTAAAAATTGTGGGACCATTGCCTGGAGCTGTGATAGTGACAAAATATGAATACACCCAATGGAATAGGACCACCTCTGAGAACCACGCAGCAGAAGTAGGAAGTTTTATGGAGGAACAATTACGAATATTAGAATTTTTGGAGGTAACATTTTTTACTAAGATTATAGGATATGGATACAGTGATTCCAGGTTTCATAGAATATTAATAATTTGGACATGACCATGTATTAAGTCTAAACAGAACAAATTGATACTTATTAACATAATCACATATGTAACTAATTTCAAGAAATGGAGCAAAGATTTATAACAGAGAATCAATGACGTTTCATAACTATCTCATTACTACACTTTAATGAGGTCATAGAATTCCCTTTAGTGTGACATATATGTACATTTCTGTAATCATTGAATAAAATGATGTATAGATTCATTTCCAAGATTATTTTTGAAAAGATTACATCTCTTCAACTGTTCATCAGTCATAGACAGACGAAAGAATCTGCTTAAAGGCAAGGTTTCCCTAAAATACTAGTCGCCCTTTATATCACTTGGAATGGCAATAAGAAAACAATCTTGTTCAGGTGCCCTCTACTATTTTTCATAAAAGGCTACTCATCATTTTAATATTCCAATTGTGCCTCATACACAAAATAAGACATTCATGATTTAAACAGGTGGGATGATTGTTGGGAATACTTACGAAAAACCTGGTTATTAGCCATGTGTTGGATCACAGCTTGAATGGTCTTATTTCTAATTACAGTGAGTGTCAGGGAACGGTGTATGCAGCCCTCAGTGGAATAGCTGCACCAAGAGATATTTGGGTCATCCTTTCATACTAAGTGAGAATCAGGCAACTATTATACTTGCCAAAGTCAAAGGGCAGGAAACTCATACCTCTGCACTCAGGAGGCTTCATTGAACAAGCCTGTTCTGACCTCTTTCTGGTAAGCATAAAATAGAAATCTTTAGATGGTGGAAGGGCTGCAATCCCACTGGAAGCCCCATGTTTCGCTCACATCCTGCGTAGGCTGGCCCATCTCTAAAATCTCATCAGTTTTTGCTGGCCCTGTGAATGAGATAGCTGATGTTACCTGGATGAATGGCAGGATTTGTGAGTTTCACTTTCAAAGAATGGTAAGAATTTTTTGCTGAGGATGATGGCTTGATGACGTTGTCTATAATTGGAGGACTAAAATTGGTCATTTTTCTAAACAGAAATTTGTCAGAACCTAACACTTTACCTAAGGTATGTGGACAATTTTTTTGTTAATTAGAAATGCCTACTGCTGAGACTGTGACTGTATCTAAAACATGTGACATTTTTTAGAGATAAAAGAATTGGTTTATTTGGATAATCCAGGGTTACCAATGGAATCATTGTTAAACATTTGATTTTCACCTGCCCTTATGATGAAGGTCATAAGTCTGATCTAATTGCATTACTACCAAAGCTTTCCTCTTTCCCTTGGGCCATCAGTTCCTGCCTTCTTCCAAGCTCTGACAACCTCCAACCTTTTCCTCACACGTATTAATATGCCTGTTAAGCATGTACCCTCAGGGACGGTAGCACAAAGACCGTTGAGAGGATGTGACATGTTGAGACTGTCGGAGACAAAATCGTGGCCAAATGATTGATGGGAGATGTCAGCTCGAGGGACTGGAGAATTCTTAGAGCAGCTGTGTGTCCGTTGTTCCTTCAAGACACTACCATGTGCTCCTTCAATAGCTTTGGTTGTCAAGTCATTACCACCTGCAAAACCATCTGTGTGCTTTTGAGTCTTATTTAAGACTCATATATAGGTTCATTATAAAAATCTACTTTGGCCCCCAAATTTGGTTTGCTTGCAAACATGTTATACCAACACAGCTGATATTTGCAAAGCCTGTCAAGAGCAATATCTTATTTTCAAAGAAAGAATGCTTTCAAATGATATTTGCATATTGACCTGGAAATATTTTTCTATGTAGGGATTTTTTTCCCCCTGGTAGTGAGCATTGGCCTATACATTGGAATTTTGCATTAATTTTCTGGTTATTTTGAAGGTGACCATTGTTCTTTTCCTAGTTTCTTAAGAAGTTAAACTAAAATGTGTGTGTGTGTGTGTGTGTGTAAATGTATATGTACATGTGTGCCTCTAAGACTAGGAACGGTACAAAGAAGATGTATGAAAAGGGGGGGGAGGGTTTGCCATCTTTGTTTACTTAGCATCAGAATCAAAACTTGGAATAAACTCCTTCTGTGTGCAGTGTGATTTCAGGTAGCCATTCATTGCATTAAATTTTTAGAGCTCAGTTTAGATGGAACACTCCTAGATGAATACTTGTATTATTCATCTTCAAACTCCATTATAAACATTAAGGAACAGTTTTTTAAATAAGTATCAGTAAATGATTTAAAGTCAAAATTCTTAAAATTTTATGTTTTTGTCCCTGTGGAACAAAATTAAGTCAAAGCAACATACCAAGTTTAGTTTTCTTAACTCTGTTTATTCAATAAGAAGTTGGTGACGATACAATGAATAAACTTTTGTTTTTGAATATTGGTTTTAGTGTTCAGAAATTAATTTTAACTTTCTAAATGTAAGGCTTTCAAAACATTCCATTTTTCCTTTTCCCTTGTGGTGACGAAGGAACTCATATAATTAGAGTTCTCTAATATTTGATGTTTAACTAAGGGATGAATACTGATTTAAGATATGCTTTCTCTCTTAGACAAGCAGAGAGCCTTGAGCTTGCGAGTGGGTACTTAGACGGAAAATAGAGAATAATTCTAATGTTGTCATGAAAATTCTTTACATCAAGTGCATCAGTACTTTATAGTGCATTTTGTATCACCAAAGAATTTACATGATTTAATTTTCCAGAAAAAGTGAACTCTCAGAGTTCATTTTCAATATGGATCCATTGCACATTGGTTTGGACTTGACTGCAGTGTGATGAGTATGTCAAGGCACCGCTTCAGAAAACACCATTGCTGAATTGTGAAGCCACAGGAGGTGTGGGGTTCCAGGAGGCTGCCCTTGCCCTGGCCCTGGCCCTGGCCCTGGCCCTTTCCCTGGCCCTGGCCCTTGCCCTGGCCCTGACCCTGGGTTGGAGGCCCACAGGCCAAAGCAGCACAAAGCTAGGTGAGCAGGTAGAAGGCAGACATGAGGCCTTGGTGCTTGTTGACCGTATTTATCCAGTTATCCCCTTCCTGCACGTTCTGCATCCCAAACAGATATGCACACAGGGTCTGTAACCAATAAACAAGCTCCATGTCTTTCTATACCTTTTATTGTTCTGCAGATTTTTGTTTAAGAAAGCAGAGGTTTGTTTAATTTTGGGATGAATTATTCCTAAATGGATTGCCTTTTCAAAGTTTTAAAATTGACTAATTTCGTTCAAAGGGGTAGAGGCAGAGATGCTCACCATCTTTAATGATCGGTTAAGTGCAGGTCAAAACTACAAGGAACTATGACCTCCTACTTGTTAGGATAACTCGTCCAAAGAAAAGTAACAAGAGTTGCTGAGGATGTGGAGAAATTGGTAGAAATGTAAAATGGTACAGTATGAATATTTATCAGAAAATAAATGTGAAACTGCCATTTGATCCAGGAAATTTTTATCAGAGACTTCTAATAGACCATGGGCATTCATGAACATCTGCAGACATCTACTACAAAAGCATTTCAAATATTGTGCTCATGTGTGTCTATACTCTACTTCTGTTTTGGAATTTAGTTCCAATGAACTCAGGTTCTTTCTGAAGCACATATGATGTGCAAGATGTTCCTTTTACAAGGGCAGCGGTTATGTCTGGAATAAATCGAAGTCACTTCTCTCACAGTGCTCCTGGCCCGGGGGTGGCCAGCACAGGTAGTCAGCCTTAGCATACAGTGGATGTTTATTCACTAGGTAACAGACTGAAAACTACTGGGTGACTTACAAACACAGAGAGCAATTTGTGTACATTCACCATAGCAAGAGCTATGTCTTAGGTTTCTATATTGAAATAAATATTTACCTACTATGATGTGGAAGAAATATAAGCCAACACATACATAGAGATAACTCTTTGAAGAGGTTCATGGTTCTTGAGACAGCCTAATTGATATTTGTACTGAGTTGATCATTATTTAATCAGATTTTTTATTCTGTGCTTGCTATAAATGTCCACTTAAAAGACATTCAAAAGGGGCCACCATTGGGTGTAAGTTTAAGAATGTATTGAATATGACTGATACACGGAAGAATAAAATGTAAAATAAATGTAGATGATATATATGAAAAAGAGTATTGAAGATTTTTTGAGACTGAATCATAGTTAGATGTGCATTTATATTGTGCTTATACTCATCTGTTGAGTAGTCTTCTAATTTGAAAGGTAACAGTGATATGTAGATTAAAATGTTCATTCATGGGGGACCACGTGGTAGGACAAACTAGTGGGGGACCATGTGGTAGGACAAACTAGTGGGGGACCACGTGGTAGGACAAACTAGTGGGGGACCACATGGTAGGGCAATCTGCGTGAGTCATAACCAGATGTAACCTTGCTCCATTTTCCAGGTCCATTTCTCACCTGTCTGAAGCTTCTGGGGACAAATTGATTTTCCTACATTCATCCCTTGAAGCACTTAGAGTTTAGCTTTCTCTCACTTTTAGTTGGGTTTTCCATCTATGCTTTCTAAATTCCAAAATGTGTTTAAACATCTGACCTGCTGTGATTTTGCTATCCATCTTTGGTCTTCCACCTTGTAAATTTATATATTTAAAAAATTCTTCCTGTCATTTTAGCAAAACGTTGGCAGGGAGGGAAATAGACAGTAGCCCATGTTCCCAAAAGTCTTCATTTTATTTTAACCAGTCCAATAAGACTTTGGCCTCTGGCACTTTGCTTGAATAACCTGTGTTAATATGATAACGACATTTCCTTTCATTGTATCCAGTGCTCATTTTTCTCTCCTCTCTGTACGTACTTGACCTTCACAGCTTAAGACTCTGTTATCAGACTTTTGTGGAAACATGGCTTCGCTTGTCTTTAAGGACAATGTTTTCTGTTGGGGTCTCTTCTAAAACTGCCTGTTCCTCTCATTCTCCTTGATTCCTTAGCCTTTTCACGACCTCAAAGTCTTCGAATGATCTAATGCTCTGTTCTATTTCTTTTTTTTTAAATTTTGATCATTTTTATTATGTAAAAATTCTCATTAGTTTTTAATTTTAATTTTTATTTTTAAAATCTTTAAAAAATAAAATAATATTTTTATTATTTTTTAAATCCTCACACAAGGATATGTTTATTGTTTTTAGAGAGAGGGGGAGGCAGAGAGACAAGGAAAAAAAGTTAAATTAATGATGTTAATATGGTCCTATTGCCAGGTTTTAAACCTTGTATAAATTAGAGTTTAAATGCCTTTAAGAAATAAGTGGCATAGCCCACAACTCTTTTTCCTTGACTACCCCCTGTTTTTCTACCTTACTTACCAAAGAACTGAATAATAAGCTGTGCCTTCAAGGTTAAACTTTCTGGAGAGGCCTTGACCTGCCACGGTCATCTTTATGGACTCTAGGAGTATTCCAGTGCCCTTGATATCAGGCATGCTTTGGGGGTGTTAACATCTATTATGTAATGCGGTGAGCCCAAACTGCGGTGATCTTCAATTGGAAGGATCCCCATCATCTGCGGTTCTGGCCCTCAGAATGGCTGGCAGAATTCAAGTCGTGTCTACATTTTTCCTCAATAAATTACTCCGCTATTGCTAAGTAAACTTAGTCTATAATGATCAAAGAGATTCTGATCAAGAAACACAGCTAATATTTCAGACTGAAATATTTTAAGATCAGTTGTAATGTGGCATCTAATTTGACTGAAGAAGACCCTCAGTGGTGTTCAGGTGGAATCTTTGATTTTGTGCTTTAGTTAAAGTGAACTAGCTAAAAAAGGTACCTAAGTTAATTACTAGGCAGGACTGTATTGGTGATATTCATTGGAATTTTAGAAAACATCTCCCAGAGTCAATTATTTCAGTTTTGGTGGATTTTTCCTTTTTTTTTTTTTAGAAGAGAAATTAGACAAGAGAATCAAAGGCTTTTTGAGGAAACTGCTGGTTCATGACCATAAAAGCATGTTCTTAGCATATAGAATGTGCACTGATTTTCAATGAACTTGGATGCACGTCATAGCAGGACGGCACAGATGCCCAGTTCATCTCAAAGCTGCTCCAGGTTCTTGAAAAATAAGTGAGGGCAAAGTCACACTAAAATGCATTTTATTTTATATCACTTTAGATTGAAATCTGATCTGTCAGGAGACTCATCTAGATAGTTCTGATTCTTGTGGTGCTAAGGAAACACAGGCTTAGCAGAAATAGTCCTGTAACATGACATGATTTATGTTAAGCTTATAAAACGGGGTCCGTAGCATATTAAGGGATGATGATGAATAAATGATACTGTGAAACCTTCTATATCATTCTTCCGGACTTCTGAGTAAGAGGAAGCCGTTGTGTGTAAGAGCCGGTGACATAGAATTACTGGGAGATGCTGAGTTGAATGCAAATATTCCATAACCATGTCTCCATTTTCACTTCTGAAACTGTATGTGGTATGAACAACTCACAATTTTACAGAATGTAAGAGTTTATATTTCACAAGATCCTGGCTAGTCTGGAGAAATTGTTGGCTCTTTCTGGAGCAGATAAGTAACTTGGAGGTCAAATTAAAAAAAGAAAGATAAGAAAAGCGCAAAATCAGCCTGCCTCAGCACCACAAACCATCAGGTATTAGTTGAATGTCACTAGGCGCCTTGGGCCTCCTAAGGAGCATGATGGAAAGGACACATGGATCTGGCTACCTAGTCTTTGGTCCTACAACCTAAATATATTTGGATTAATGTTGTTGCTCGTCTGCCCTTCTCACACAGTTACTGTGGAGTAAGTGGTACAGGACAATGGCAAATGAAATCCCTAAATCCACCTACAGAATTCAGAAAGCTTAAAGCTGCAGGGTAAACTGATATTAGTGCGCATTTTTGCCTTCTTTCAGAGTATATTACACCTGATAAGCCCTTCCCTTCAGCTGGCACTCATTCTCGCATTGCGTCTTGCCGGTGCATAAGGCGCCGCACTAATTTGTACAGTGAGCCTCCCAGCTGCCTTCTTGTGATCCCGCAGCATCATTAGGGTGCAAACGGCTCATCATTATTCATGCTAAAAAATGATGTGGCCTGTCTCTGGTTCTGGGAAAATATTCCTTACTCCTACACGCTAAGAAAAGGTGGTGCTATTAATCCTAAAATTCAAGAACTGTGGATGCAAGCCATAACTGTCCTTCGTAGCCACTTTGATAAATTGAAGAACAATTGCTAGCTTTTTGGTTCATTTGTTTACATTTTTTGGTTTTCTGTGTTAGAAATATACTAAGTAATTTCTCTGCAGGATTTTTAAAAGCCTTCGGGGGGCCTTATGGCTCTGAAGTCATGGCAACTGTTCAGTTGTAATTTTTAGATGAAAACCATTTTGAAAACTGGGGAAGAAATTGTGAAACTCCCATCCCAATTAGTAAAAGCACGGCTGCTGAGAAAAAGACACCAGAAAATTCAGAAAGAAACTTAGTTTTAATAATGTATAAGCGCCACCATGAAAACTATGTGTATTATCAGGTAAGGCACTTAATCTTTCTGAGCCTTAATTTGCTCACTCATAAATTTGAGTTAATAATTTATGTTTTTTGGCAATCTCGCAGGGCTTTTGAAGGACTAAATGACATAATGTATATGAAAGAGCCTTGGAAACTATGAAGTGCTTTATGAATTTAAGGAGATGATATTATTAGTCATTTTCTTTTACTAGAGATTACATCTTCCTCCTTGGTTAACTATTTTGTCCTTGTTTCTGTGCAAGTGTGAAGGTGGTGTTAGTAAGAACATTCTTTTCCAGCAAAGGAAGTAGATATATTAATAAATAACATGTCTCATAAAGTTGTGAGCATCTGTAATGTTATTAAGAAAAATACAACCACATCTTTTTAGCATGGTTCTGTTGGTCCATCAAACAAAATTATTCTAAAAATGTAATATAACTTTTTATTGAATTTCAGCCCTGAGTCATAGGACTTACTCAGTGGATTTATTTTTCTTCCTCCAACAATAACTTTTCAAATGTATCAGGTTGTGCTGTGAGACAATACTGCATTTAATTTTGCTTGCTGTGGACTGAACTGGTTTCTTTTTTTTTTAATTTTATTTTATTTTTGTTCAATTACAGTTATTTGCATCCTCTCCCCTCCCCTCCTCCCTTCCCCTCCAGCTCCCCTCCCTGCCAGCCTCCCTCCTCCCCCTTAGTTCTGACCATGTGTCCTTTACAGTGATTCCTGAACACCCTTCTCCCCATTGTCCCCTCCCCCCTCTCCCCTGTCTATTGTTAGACTGTTCTTAATTTCAATGTCTCTGGTTATGTTTTGCTTGCTTTCTGCTTTTGTTGGTTATGATCCGGTTAAAGGTGAGATCATATGGTATTTGTCCCTCACTGCCTGACTTATACCCTAAGAATCCTGAAAAACCAATTCAAAAGAACCTTTGCACTCCTATGTTCATAGCAGCACAATTCACAATAGCTAAGTGCTGGAAACAACCTAGGTGCCCATCTACAAATGAATGGATCAAGAAACTATGGTACATTTACA
>PVJI01025718.1:0-20045 GCA_004026765.1 Micronycteris hirsuta | reverse complement strand
GGATCAGAAAACTAAGGCATAGACAATCAGCCCAGCTGCGAATGTGAGTGATGGGCGTGGTGGCATCCAGACCTGTGCCCTGAGGGGGACTCTCCCGTGTTCTTTCCCAGCCTCTGGCCTAGAAGACTGAACAGCTTTTAGTTCACTGTGAACTTTTCTTCTTAGGAAATTTTGAAACAAAGGATATGAGCACATCCTTGTATGGGCAAGTCCAACAGTGCAAAAGGACACACAGCAAAAAAGGCGAGAGTTGCAGCTTACCCTCTCCCCCGCCCACAGGCAGCCGCTGCCACCACCTCAGCCTGCGAAGTTCCAGCTTCTTTAACACGCACTTTCATGTACAACATGTGTACACACAGCTGCATTTACATTCAAAGAAAAGCAGGACCACGGTGTGTACATTCTTCTGCAACCTGCTTTTCCACTAAATACACCTTGCAGATCTTCCCATCTGAGTACGCACGTGCGCGCATATGGCTGCGTGCAGCGTGTAAATTGCATACACAACTGACCGATCTCTCTTCATTGTGAGATGGTGTTCAGTAATATAAATATATGATCAGTTATTTTATCCCACTTTATTTTTATAGAGCTGGAAATATTTCTGTAAGATACACCATTAGAAAGGGAACAAAATAATAAAAAAAGGTACAATAAAAATGTAGTACGGTCTAGATACCTTCCAAAAAGACTGTATCACTCTGCATCCCCACCAACAGCATGCACTACTTTTTCATTGATTAGACACGTACATGGCACTGGTTACATGCAGTATGCTGTCCTCAGCACCTCCGGCACATTAACTTCTCTGCTGTTAACAGTGACTTTGTGAGAGGGACACAGCTGTCCCCCAGCTTACAGGCAGGAGGGGAGTGAGAGGCGCGCACGGCCATAGCTGAGGGGCAGGCCTGGGCGGCAAGCTCAGGCTGGCCTCACACCCTGTGCTTTGCCCCCCGAGCTCAGCTGCCTGTCAGCAGCACCTGTGTCTGTGCCCTTGTGCCAACGCTGCTACTCAACCTTAAAGCTGTCCCCAATTTGATGAGTGAGGTGCCATTCCTCTTTGTCATTTCAACTTGTATTCCCCCAGTTACTAACCAAGTCAGATTTTTGTTCCATTAACACCTTCCTAGGAAATAAAAACATCCAAGCAGATAAACTAGGTGAGAAAGTGAAAAAATTATCCCAATAAGCAGAATTCCTGGGGATTTCAAAAACAGTTACTTTCATAATCCAAAAGTTAATGAAATAATGGCTGTAAGAGCTATGGACCCACCAGTCACCTCCCAGGTTCAACCCCACGATGAAGCTGCGACTCGTGACCACGCAGCTCTGCGTCACACAGGAGTGTGAAGGACAGGAGGGATAATACCAGTAATTTTCAGGACTGATAGAGGAGGAAGGGGGACGTAGCTATGTGTGGCCAACGCTGCGGTGACAGCAAAGGGACAGAGACCAGAACTAAAGATAGTGAGAGAGGAAGGTGCACATCAGCCTCAGCATGAGCCTCCTAAGGAACGGGCTTGAGGGCAAATGGCTTCGATCAGATAGTTTGCGCCACTGTTTACTAGTCACTTCACTCCCAGCCTCTAAAGTATTAGCCACGCTTCTCCTCCTCCTGCTTGTGGAACATCTGAAGAAAAGCGGTGATCAGTCTCAAGGAACACATCTATAGTTTGCTACTACTTGACAGCAAATGGCCTGGCCGAAGCTCAAACGCACATTAATGTGAAATAAACAAAGTCAAGTGAGTACCAGGCAGTTGTAACGATTTCCATCCCAGGTCTAGTCCACTACCTGCTGCCACATCTGTCAAGGACGGGGTTCCTCACTGAGCCCTCTGGCGGCAGGAAAACAAGGGTCCCTCCTCCTCTCATCTTACACAGGAATCTCTAATCTAGTAATTCCCAGCTCAGGGACACACGGAGAGCAAAGGCGTTAAGTCTTGGGTAACTGCATGTTCCTTCTCCTCCAGCAACAATATTTATATATTACAGCACTGCTGTATATTAGAGCATTACCGAACAATACACACACATGTGCAAACATATTAGAAACATACTGTTATCGTAGTGATGTTAGCATTGATAACAGTGCTGATGCCTGCTGACCTCACCCTCCGCACCAGGCACACCTCAGAGCTCTGTGTGTACTGACACATTTGCTGCACACGTGACCCTGTGGCGTGGGCACTGCTATACCCTTGCTTTTATGGATGAAACCCTGAGGTCTGGAGGTTAAGGTTGCGCCAAGTTACAAAGCCACCAAGTGCAAAAGCAAAGCAAATGGAGAGCCAGAATGCAGTCCAGGCCACCAGATCCTGACTTGCTGGGCCAGGCTCCCTGTCCAGGAAGGACATGAGGGTGACATGTCCTGGGGTCCAGGAGCCCTCCACATGGCATCAAAGTGCCTCCTATAACTCTGCTTCCCTGGGAAATACATCTGAGCTCCAAATAAACCTCTGAAAAGCAGCAGGGCCACCAATCTACTCGAGGGGAGGGGCCCCCTTTCTGCCTTTAGCGGTCATGCCTTCCCTCTGAGCCCAGACACCGACCTGCTCCTTCTGTCTGGAGAGTCTTTCTTACAGACAACTGTGAGCTGGCCCCAGGCAGAAGCCTGGGCGACCGAACGCACAAACATGGACTGGGGACACCCTCCACTTGTTTCCTTCCCCGGGCTCATCTTTCCCACTGCAGCAGACGGCCACTGACAAGTGATGAGAGCTGGTAAAAGTGCCCTTTAAAGGATGGGGGCAGCTGAGCTCATGTCCCTATTTTAACAGGAATTGTATTTTGGGGGGACATTCCTGCAACACAAATTTCAGCAGAAATCTGGTCAAATTCATAGGCGTACCCATATTCGATGTTTAGTATGATAAAGACTCTCCAAATGCAACAGATACCTGAGGTCTTAGTTACATTCGTGATTTTTAATAGCGAAAGACACAGGGTTTAAACAGCATACCCCCAAGTTATATGAGTTAATGTAATTTTCTCCCCTTTCTCTGGTAAGACCGATATGTACCATTTAAGAAAAAAGGAAAAAAAAAAAAACTGCACAGAACAGAAAAAGAGTGTTTTCACTGACATCCTTGTCTCACCTGTGTAGTTTAGTATGGAGCTTTCCAATTTTTTAGGGACCCTTTTTTTTCCCAGCCAGAGAAAGGATCGTACCACCACACAAGCTGTTTGTGACTGTGGTTCCATCTGCCCCGGCTGCTCTTCCATGTCTACGGGTGAGCTCCTGGGTGGAGCCAGCCGGGACGGCCGGCCTGAAAGTCGGGGTGAGGCTCCTCCAGCTGCCTGCTCTCTATGCAGCTCACGTCCCCACCAACAAACCCTTCTGTGCAAATCAGTCAAACACAAAACGAAGCAGAACTTACTTTTAGACTCAAGCAGTCAGGAGAACTTAATTTCAACAAGGAACACAGTCACTTTGCTCTTCAATGCCACTTAATTGAGACATATTTTCACTTTATTATTGTCTCCAAACTGTGTTGTGGTAATAAATTTTAAAATTTTATCTAAATTTTTAGACGAAAACTACAAACAATGTATTTTATCTTCCTGTGTTTTAAAAACAAGATTATACATCTCCAAGTCTGACTTCCTGAGAGGGCAGAAACATTCCCGAAAATCCCACTTCATTCCGAAGCCGGTGTTAGCACTGTCTCACCCCGGGTCCTGGTCGGCAGTGGCAGTGCCACGCGGGTGTCACACGGTGCCACGCTCTGGGTGTCTTTCCTCTTGGGTTTCTCCCAGCTTTCTAAATACAAGTTTAGACATTTTCAGCGTGGAAAATGGTTATGGTGACAAGGGGTGTCTTCATTATTCTCTGGAACTATTGGTTTAATTACATATTAAAATGTGCATGTTTTATAAAATTATTACCCATTCATTGCTAAAGCATCGAGGTATTGAAATAATACTGTGTAGTTAAGCCACAGATTTTCTTTTTTAGTCCAATCAACATTATCATGATGTAGCTCTAAAAAAAAATTGACTCTGTCCTCTACATTCTAGAGACAGAAACAGGAAACCACACAGCAGTCTGGAGACACTTGGAGCCAGAAAATAATAAGTGGGTGTCCTTTTTGCAATTTGCCCTTTTTTGAGGGAGGGAATTCTACTGAAGACTTTAAGCATCATGAATCCCCATTTCTCCAATATTGTTTATTCTACGATGGACCTTCAGAGAAAAAGGAGACACAAAACACTGACCTGGAGATG
This sequence comes from Micronycteris hirsuta, assembly GCA_004026765.1. Taxonomy (NCBI): domain Eukaryota; kingdom Metazoa; phylum Chordata; class Mammalia; order Chiroptera; family Phyllostomidae; genus Micronycteris; species Micronycteris hirsuta. The sequence goes on along the minus strand of PVJI01025718.1, from coordinate 15,819 downwards.
GCGGTTTAAAAGGAAGAACACGGACCCGCTCCCTGGGTGAAAACACGGGTTGTGCAGGAAGCCAGGGCGGGCTTCACGTGGGACACCGTGGCATGCCCGCCACCGCCCGGCTGACGCGCATGAGAACAGGCGCACACAGAGGATACATATGAAGAAGACAGGCATGTCTCCTGCCCACATTCCTTCAAGTTCTCCAACTCACGCTCTTAAAAATCCTCAACTATCCCGTGACGAACGTCACTCGCTTTCTAGCCCGACCCCACTTCCTCCTGGAGAGAGGCCTTTCCCCGAGGGGAAGCCGACAGGGTGCTGGTCCCGGCGGGCTGACACTGCCTGGGCAGCACGTCTCAGAGGCGCGTGGCCCTGGAAGCCCGGTGCCAGCCAACTGCTTCCCTCGGACCAGGGCCAGGGTCCTGCTGCTGGCTCTCCAGAGCACCTGGGCGTCCTGCCCACTCTCAAGTGGAAGGTTCCCATCAACTCTGTGCACCCCAACCTTCCTACATGCTCCCCGCCTTGTAAGCGAGAGGCATTCTTACAAGAGGAGTGGCAACAAGACACTTAATGGCTGTTACCATGGGCACCAACCCATGGGGCCTGGCCGTCCGCTCTGGAAGGTCAGCTCAGAGCAGCCTGTGAAGGTGGATTAGTGCACACAGCTGTCCCCACACAGCTCTCTGGCCGCCTGAGCAGCTTTCCTGTAACCATTCGGCTTGCTGACTTACATACAATTCTTTACAGAGGAGAATTAAAGATTGATACACGTTCCAGAAAAAGCCAAAAGTCTCTGCATGTCATGAGCACTGGAAATGCATTACCAGTTTTACTTTCACCAACGACTATACACAATAACTGATTATCATTTTCTAATTAAGTGGATGAAAAGCCAAGTGAGCAATCAGTTGCTCCTGCCTCTTTACTGGAAGTTCATCATCAGGGTAGAACAAGCTGATCCGGGAAGATAGGAAAGCACAGGACACAGGGACATAAAAGCTCACAAAGCTGCGTGGAGGAGAGTGGCCACCCACAAATTTGCTTTACCAAGGGGTTACTTCTTTGCAACAAAACAGGACAACATAGCAGCCTAAGACTTAAAAAAAAATTCTATGAGCAGCAAACAAAATGTGAGATTGCAATGCTCCCGACGCTAGACTTTGTAGTGACATTTGAGAAAGTGCCCGTTTAGTCCTCACGCCAAAACCCTTGAGAAGCGATGAACGATGAGGCTTCCTGGTCCCCCACTCAAAATGGGGTGAATAAAATGAATCAAAGCCTTTTTCCTTAGCGCCCTGGCCTCTGCCCTCTTCATGTGGAAAATTCCCTGCAGGTCTTCAGTGTGTTTCAGGGAGGAACGTGAGCACTCAGCACAAGGTACGGCACGATTCTAAATTCTCGACGCCCAAAACGAGAATGTGTCCCAACATTTCAGGGGGCGCCAGGAGCAGGGAACTTTAACCTAAATTCACGTGATACAGAAAACAGCCCGGAGAGGAGTATTCGATAGAAATCAATTGTGAGTGCTGTTTTCCTCAAATATGTTTGAAAATAACTTAAAAAGAAACATGTAAGAAACAAGGACAGTGTAAGATTCTCAATGAGAGCTTAGCATTCATTTCTCTCCTAAAGATATTCACCACTGAAACCAACTCCTTGTCACCTAAATCTACCTCCACACGGAGTCTAAGTGCAGCAGCTAATTAGAAAGATTGCTCTTTCACAGAGTCACCCGTGTTTAACGGCTCAGAACCACCTCGTGTGCACAGCCATTCAACAGGGCGACTGCCTTGGAAAGGCTGCGGAACGTGACCAAGGCTAAGGAACAAACGTGAAATAAAGAGATGTGACCAGAGGCCTGTTTTGTTTTGACTACATTATTGTCCATATCTGTTTAGAACACTAAAACTGTACCTTTTTGTCCTCTACATTCCATGGCCCCTTCTTGTTTTATGCAGGGGCAACACGACACTCCACTAACTGCTCACCAGAGAGACGGTCCCAGGGACCCTCCATCAGTGAAGCACGTGAGCGTAAAACTCCCGGCTGGGTGCCTCGCCCCTGGATGCTTGCGAGGAGTTTTGGTCCTGTCCTAGATCTGGCTTCATCTACCAGTTATTAGGAAAACAACAGGTGAGAGCTCAGAGGTGTGATGGTGGCCAAGGCTGTGGTCAGGCGGTGAGAAACTGAGGCAAATGTGTACTGCAGAGAAGCCAGCTCAGCTCAGAAGCAAGGCCACCGATGTGTGTCAAGTCACGATTCTATAAGCGCAGTGGGTGCCACCACACGCCAGGGGAACAGAGCCAGGAGGGTACAGCTGACTGAAGGAGGACTCGGAACCACAGCTGAGGGACTGACCTTGGGCACAGGGCCCACACACAGGCACTCTCAATGTGGACCACGTCTTTCTGCCCGATGTCTGGCTTTAGGCTGCAGCCCTGCTGACCAGGCGGGAAGCACCGCATGGGCCACACAAGGTACACTCAGTAAATGGCAGCCACTTACTTTGCCTATTGTTGGTACTGTATTTTTACTCTAAGGAAATATTTAAAAAAAAATTTTTCAATGTTAAAAACTTTATAGAAAAATGATTTAAAATCCTTTGTTTATCTCCTCTCCCTCTTCCAGTCAACTCTGGCATAATCCAGGCTGCTTCATCTTAATGGCACAGAAAGTACATTTTTAGGAAAAGCAAATAAGTAAATCATTGTAACACTGAATTTTCTGGATGTGTGAACTGTTCATTTCGTGATTTACCTATGGCAATGGTGCTACATCACAAAGCTATAGAGTCCCAGAAATATTTTGGTGCAGGGACTGAGCCCCTGGAGAGAAGGAACTCCCCAGGGTCACGTGGCCAATCTGGGCCGCAGCAAGGACTCCTGCTCACGAGCCTCCAGAGGCTCCGCCTCCCTGGAATCTACGCGGAGGGTCAAATGAGACATACGCTTTAGCATGTGAGGAACATGGAGGAAGTGTGTCGGCCAACACCACCCTGAAGTGCTCTGTATTCACCCTGGAATACAGAGCACTTCTGACTTCGGAGAGAAGTCAGAAGCCTGTTGGGGCGACGGGCCCATCTCTCAGAAAATAAATATTAGAGTCTGGTCGGTGGTGCCGTGTCTCCTCATCGATTTTCATTATGTTAGAGACTTTTAATATCAGCTCAATCAAAATTAGAAGTTGCTTCTGACACTTTAAACATTTTAGATTTCTTAGCCTATTAGTCAGGTGATCTGGTTAATTTGACATTAACAAACACCTAAAAGCATCTGGTTTCTCATTTAAGGACACTCTTCTAGTGTGTATTTTTGGGAAGCCAAACCTTTCAATAATCAAGAGCAGAACTCATGTGCTTTGTGCCCTGAAAGCCCTGTCATCCCTTCTTACAATGGAGCACATCTGTGTGACAGGAAAGAAAACCTAGTTAGAGACAGAATCCAAGGATACTGAAAAATGTCATAGTACAAGCTACAGATACCTAGATGATGCAACTCCCCACGCACATTAGTGTGGATGACCGAGAGTTAAGGGTCATGCACCTTCCCAGGAGCGCTTGTCCTGGGCAGGGCAAGCTCTCACAGGCCCACACCCCTGCGCCCTCTCTCTGCTCAGAGGTGGAGGTGCTGCTGTGGTGACCTATGACCCACAACCCAGGGTACCCAACGAGAGCCCCCACCACCCGCACTCACCCCAGACCAGCGAGCCCCAAATGAGCTGCCAAGTGGCTCCAAACCTCCAAAAATCAGTGCTTTTAAAGTGCAGGTGTGTAAGGTTTCAGAGGGCAGAAAGTAAGATGACATAGAACCTGCATGTCAAAGGGCACAGGCGCAAAAATTCCCCTTGACCCAGCACTGACTCTCTCGCTCCTCGTTAAACAGGGCCTGATGCGAGCAAACAGGAAAGTGGGTCACCTGCAAGCACAGGATGTCAGCGTCACCCCCACCCCAGGGGGTTTCCACTTACGCAGGAATCACAGCGAGCAGCCAGAGTGAGGGCTACTTCCCTCTGCAGTGAATCTGGCCTATTATAAAAATCCATTCAGCGTCTTGAAAAGGCTGGCCCTGTTTTATTCCCTGCCTGAGATTAACTGCTATGATTCCCAGGTCTCCCTTAGCGGCTTAATCACGGCCGTCCCAGAGCTGTCCACATAAATTATGTGGCTGTACCTCCGAATGGCCACAGTGAGCGCCTCTGGTGAGCTGGCACAGGGACAGATGACCTCCTGACGCAGGCCTTTACTTTGGAAGACATTGAGAAACGCATCACAGGAAGAAATAGACCCTGGAATAAAAGAAGGGACAATATTCAGACAGGGAAAGTCATGTGTCATTGATTAAAAATATCCCTTAATAGCGAATGCTTATGAAATTAGGATTTAGGCACATGTGGAATTAGGCGGCTAGAAAACACACTTTACTTACTACAATTTATCTTTTATGTTACAAGGAAAGATGATTTTCTCAAACTTAGAGAACTTAGGAATTAAAAAAAAACACACGACTTCTATGCTTAATCAAAACATTTGCTGATTGATGAACTTTAACAACTTGAGACTGGTTTTACTATTTTCAATACAGATGTTCTAAAGTGTGGGTAAATGTAACCTTCACTCAGAGATTTTCAAACCTGTTTGGTCTCACGGCACACATAAACTAATTACTAAAAGTCTGTAGCATGCCAAAAATACATTTTTTTGCTGATCTGACAAAAAATAAGTAAAATTTTGATTCCTTCACACCAGATAGCTATTGTTATGTTGGCTATTGTCATTTTTTTAATTTACAATCTAAGGGAACAGAGGTCAATGCCCCTGACTAAACAGTCAGATAATACATGCTTTTAAAATTCTTGTGACACTCCAGTTGAAAAATCACTGCCTCAACTAAATGGAGACAACTTTAAATTAACTTGAATGGTAAGACCCAGGTATAATTACTAGGGACCTATCATCTAAAGATTTCCTAATACAAGTTTATCATGCTTTGTATAAGACATGTTGCTCTGTAGAGTTATCAGTAAAACCAATTATGTGTTAAAATAGCTCACAATTTTTGGAGTTATTCTGTAAATGGAAGAATCATTTATAAAACAAGTACTAATTAATTATCAGTTTGCAAGTCCACTTTTGCATATCAGATGTTCTTTAAGAAAGTATACATTGCTTTAACTTACAAATATATATACTGCAGAGTTTACAACATGGTCAGAAACAAACTTTCTTACATTCGTTTCACTTTCATTCACTTTGCTTCTGGCTTACATACTTGTCTCATAAAAAAACAAGCTACTGGATTTTATTTAAATTGACTGAAATATTTCTCAAGGTATATGAGGCCTTTCCAGAAAAATCCCAGCCATTGTAAATATAATGAGAATGGTTTGCGCAGCATTGATGTAACTTGGCAGACAAGGAGAGTGGACTGGAATGCACGTGTGAACAATGATGACTTCACTGTACTAGTCAGTGGGGTGGTAGACGCCATTGAGTGAGCATGTGTACTGTGTGTCCATGACATTCAAAATGACCGAGTACAGCAATGAATCTGCACCAATTTTGCTTTAAGCTTGAACGTTCCTCCACAGAAACTATTTGGATGATTCAGAAGGCTTTGGGGGATGGTGCAATGAGTGCAGCACAAATAAAAATGTGGCACGATTGCTTCAAAGATGGTTGAGGATCTGTCGAAAGTGACCCACGTTCTGGGAGGCCTGCATCAAGCAGTACACCTGAGAATGTTGAACGTGTATGGGCTGCGATCAACAAAGACTGGCAACTGACAATGTGAGAATTAGAAGTTGATCTGCGGATTCCAAAAATTACTGCATCTGAGATTTTGACCACATGATCTTGGCACGAAACATGTCGTGGCAAAATTCTTTCTGCTACCAGGCCAGAAGGAACATCGTGCTGCAGTTGCTAATAACTTGATTCAAACCACTAGCAATGAACCAGATTTGCTCAAGAAGATCATAATTGGAGATGAATCGCGGGTCCACAGCTATGATCCAGAAACGAAGGCCCAGTCGCCTCAATGGAAGTCACCTGGTTCTTCACACCTGAAGAAGGTGCAGCAAAGCTGCAGCAAGATCAAGACCATGTTAACTGTTTTTTGATTGGGAAGGTGTTGTCCAAAATAAGTAGGTCCCTCCAGGCCAAACAATTAGTAAGGACTACCACCTCAATGTTCTTCATTGGGTGAAAGATGCAATATGATGAAAATGGCCGCAGCCATGGACAACTGTCACTGGCAGCATCCCCAGGACAATGTATCTGCTCATGCACCAGGTTTCGTGCAGTTTTGTGGCGAAACATCCAATCACCCAGGTGACTCAGCCCCACTACATCCCAGATTTGATGCTCCACAACTTCTGGCTTTTTCCAAAACTAAAATCACCTTTGAAAGAGAAGAGATTTCAGACTATTGATGAGATTTAGGAAAATATAACAGGGCAGCTGATGGCGATTCCAACAAAGGATTTTGCAGTGTTTTAAACAGTGGAAAAGACTCTGGCAGAACTGTGTGAGGTCCCAAGGTGTGTACTTTGAAGGGAATGGAGGCATCACTGTCTTATGTACAGCATTCCTTGTATCTTCAATAAATGTCTCTTTTTCATAGTGCATGGCTGGATACTTTCTGGAAAGACCTCATATTAACAGTATCCTGTGAAACTGCTAATTAACTTTACCTAGATAATTTTTGCTATAGGATTTGATAATGAAATTTCATTAAAAATTACAAATTAATTTCCTGATCAATAAAACTAGTATGGACTGTAAAATCATACTAGTTAATATTTCTTGAGAATTTATTACATCCCAAGTAACTGTATGGAGAAATTACTTCATTTAATCCTCATAAATTCTTATGATTTAGGTGTCATGTTGAAGTTTAAAAAAAAAAAAAAAGAGAAGAACGAAAAAAAAAAAAGTGACATTCTCTACAGAACCAGGAAGTAGAAGAGCCAGAACTTGACCCCAGGGCTGTGTCTGGAAGCTCCGTGTTCTCCTCGGGCACACCATGGTGCCTTTAGCCAGTGAGTAGTTCTGTTTGGTTATTATTTTGAGACCACCTCTTAACTAAGGTAAAGAGTAGAAAAAGAAAAATCAAAGTGCACAGAATAAACCCTGGCGACGAGGACCCTGCTGCTGGCTTGTCCTCTCTTGAGCAGCAAATGTGGCTTACAGGGGTTTGCGCCATCGGCTACGATCAGCATCCGCAGAGAGGAAAGGTTGATGTCTCTTTGATCCCTGTGTGCTACTAACGCCCAGTGCATGTCCCTGGACTTGACGCAGGCCACTTTTGCTGAAGTAGAAGCAGAGGGAAAGGAATTAATATGCGGACCATCAGACATTAAAAGAGAGACTTGTGATAGTGGGGGAACACCAAGGCCACTCCGGGATGCACCTTTGTACTGGCAGACCTTCTGGATCCAGGAGAGCGGATTCACCTTCATCAGCGAGTACGGGATGCTGATCACGTGCATCATGTTCATGACGCTCTGAAACCAAGGACACACACGGAGGTGAGACGGGAGAGGCCTTTCCCACCAGCACCAGGCTCCAGGCAGGGACACCACAGGACAGGCTTGGGGATCTTCTCACTGCCAGGGGTGCTCAGTGCCCATGGGTGGCTAGTCCCAGTGTATGTCAGGATAATCTGGGAAGGGAAGTCTCAATGGTTATCTACTCCTCTCGGCTCCTGCTTTTCCTGATACAGGTTGAGATTCTAAGTCGAAATACTTAAAAATATATATATAAAGCCTTTAATTGAATGATTATCATTTTTAAGGTCCTTTCATAGTGGAAAGTGTATCACCCTTAATGACCCCTAAAGGATTCATTTCTTTAAAATGAATGACTGCAACTAACTTTCAAAATACTAGACTTACTGGGGGAATCACTTTGTATATTACATAAATGTCTAACTACTGTTCTGTACACTTGAACTAACATAAAATAATACCAAATGTCAACTGTGATTGAAAAATTAAAAAAAGCAAAATCAAATTTAAAAAAATAAAATAAATGGTTAGTCCTGACATGTCTCAGGTAGGACTCACACACCTGTCTGGATGTCATTTAGTGCAACGCACTCAGGGGCTGGCAGTTAAGGGACTACAAAGGGGGAGCGTCGGCCAGAACCCTCCCTGGTGGGCTCTGTCACATCAGGATTCTCTCTGCTACTGCGGGAGGAGGTGGAGGGAGAGGGCACGGATGCTCCAGAGAGCGATGGCCTAACTCTTGAAGCTCTGAAGGAAAATGACCACCTACACCTTCCCAGGTAGAAGTGGGCCTACTGGCCCCTCTCACCTTGGTTGCTCCCCGCTCCATGCTGGGAGTGAGAGCACCTTCTACCGCATAGAAGATGCCACAGGACAGTGTGTGTGGCTCTCTAGCCAGATCTGCCTTGCTCTAGAAGGTGGCAGCAAGAGACTCAGAAACGGCCGATCCTTGGGGCAGTAATCCAGAGCAACAGCAAGCAGGTGGAAGACAGTATCAACAAGATCTACCACAGACCTATCAGTGCTCCTGAAGCAAGACTATCACGAGAAGCTCTGATGGCAACAGTAACAGCAGCTCTGTCACGTTATCAAGCAGGTGGATGGGCGAGGTGCTCACTAAAGATCAGACCCATGATTCTTACACAGCATCATCATTCCCATTGGACAGATAGGGAACCTGAGCTTCTGAGTGACTTGGGCACAAAATGATTTTTGGGCTCAGGTGACTTACCTAGAATCACAAAGCTGTAAGCGTGACCAACTTGTGGCCCACAGGCCGCATGTAGCCCAGGATGGCTGTGAATGCGGCCCAACATAAAATCATAAATTTACTTAAAATACTGTAAGATTTCTTTGTGACTATGTGTCACAATGTATTTAATGAGTGGCCCAAGACAACTCTTCCTCCAGTGTGGCGCAGAGACGCCAAAAGGCTGGACACCCCTGCAAGGAAAGGCTGAGGTCCGAGCCTGGGTTCTCTGACTCTGCGCTCTGCCCACGACACCGGCATGGCCGTGTGAGTGCACGTGGGGAGTCAGGCTCGTGTGGCTTGTCATCCACTGGAATCCAGACAGCAGAAACGAACTGTACTGATCACAGACAGACGCTGCCAGTCTGGAGCTTCTCGTGTGATTCTTAGATGCTCCTGTTCTAATAAATTCTGGTTGAGAAAGAAAGAACAAATTCCACTTTCTCTATTGATGCTCCTATCAATCATGCAAAAGGAACTAGATTTTTCTACTTCAGAAAAGATATAAAGTTTCAGCAATAAGAAACTTAAGAAAAATGGGTGATTAAAAATGACCACATATAAAACAGACATGTAAGAGTCTAAGCAGTTACACTACACATTTTTAAGCGCCAAACATATCTTATATAATAAGCCATCTCTCTATAAGTGTGCCTGCAGCTTTGAACTGTCATCATTTATCAAGTGGCATCGACAATAAGGAACCACGCATTCTGTACCATGCATGCTGAATTTTCAAAACGGGAGACCTGCAAAGGACTTTCTTCTGTAGCATAATGAAATAGGTTCTCTCAGTATCCATAAATACTGACTTATAAGAAAAAAAAAAAGAATACTGTTGCCAAATCAGATGTAAAGTGACCCAAACACAGACACTTGATAGCTAACACTGATGTGTCAACACAAATGACGAAAGTGGGGAGGAAGATACTGAGCTCCCCGTGGGCCTGAGAAAGGCTGCCCTCAGCGCTGTGACCTCGGTGTGGGTCAGTGACTCAAGCAAGTGGCTGCAGAGACCCACTGGGTTTACCGTGCTTTTGGAAGCTCCATTAGTTGACTACTCAAGACTTCTAACATTGATGACTTTTCCTTGTGACTGGGAGGGAGGGGCTGACCCTAGCTGCTAAGGATAAAGATCCTAATTCTACTCCTGACAGGAGCACATGCAAATGAAAATAAGACACAGCAGGACTGAGCATCCGTCACACTTACTGTCAGGATTCCATGCCAGAGCCCAACGTCTTTCTTGAAATCCAACACATTCACAATTGTTTCAGCTGCACAAATAAAAAGAGTAGCAAGATTTTTACTTATGACAGACAGGTACAGAACAAAGGGCAAAGAAAATCTAGTGTCACATCAGGGGTAGTGATGGACCTCCGAATGACAACATTTCACTGTATTTTTGTAGGAAGTCTATAGCCTCCAAACTGCTGGCCTGCCTGGAAAGTGTTTCTGGACAAAATTCTGACATGCACATTTACAGGAAGGGTTCTTCACACCATCACTTAAAGCACCTTATTCCTTCCCTTTGTATACACATATTTTCCCCTCCCTGCCTTTTTCCTTTTTTAAAAAAGATTCTTTTCATTTCCATCACGTGTTCTCCCAGGAATCTGGAGGACAGGTGATTTCCAGCAAACGCCCTAGGCTGCTGCACCACAGAAGCCTCAGGGGTGGGGCTGGGATAACAGAGGAGACAAGGGCTTTAGAAAAATAGAACGGGGGAGTAGTCAAGGGTTCACGGGCGCTGTTTAAAGGGGAGGGTGAGAAAAGGGAGCTAAAAATATGTGGTTGGAACAACTACTATGATGGAACAGGGAAGCCAAGCTGGAGAGCCAGGCACCAGCAATGCCAAGAGCAATGCTTTGGAGGAATGCTTTGGAAGTCCCATTTGTCAGGTGGCCTGGGCAGGTGGCCCGGCTGCACACACCGCTGCCAATGCTGCCCAGCGCTGAGCCCCAGGCATTTACCCACGCCTCGTCTTCCATTTTTACTTGTTTGTTGTTGAGATGTTTGCCAAAGGCTCAGCACTGTGTGCCCGGCCACCTTTCCGAGGACAGGCAGAGGGGCTTTCACAGTAAACGTGCTCAAAGGAAACAACCCACATTGCAGTTTATACGAACACTTTTAAATCGGGAAATGGAGAACATATATATATGTCTTTTGTTCCCCCTCTCCGACTCCCACAGGAGTGACAACCTTAGACCTTCAGTTAAGACAAGGAAATGGGTCATGAAGTTGTAAGAAATGTTGAAATTAAAACTGGAAACAGTGAAAAGTAGGGAGGTAATAATTAGAGACAACGTATCTTGATGTCTGGGAAACTAGTCCAGGTACCCAAAACCAGCAGAACATCACATGAGAAAAGTGAATTGTTTTTAAAAAGGGAGAATACCAGAAGGATGGGGGGAGAGAGAAAAACAGAGAAAGTAAACAATTCAGGCTTCAATGGAGCAACAGGAGCCACCAGCGCCCACGGATACGCGCCAGTGCAGGGACCTTGTGCGGAGGCCCCAGCCTGAGGGATAACTGGGATCTGGCCTGACCCTTCTCAGATCCCAGGTCAGCGCTGTTACCATGGTTTCCTCTGGTCACCGGTCCTCTTTGCTTCCATGACTATCCAGTTTCAGTGAAAGAAAGTACGCCATGAAAACCAGTGGTTCTCAACTGTGCAGCCTGCCCCCGGGAGCTTACAGAGCCCAATGCCAGAAACCCGAGTTCAGTTGGTAGGGGTGGCCTAAACAAGGGATTTTTTTTTTAACACTTTCAAAGGGATTCTTCTGTGGGGCCAGAGATGAATACACTTATTAATTATCTGGGATGGCCTGAGCAGGGTCCCCTCAAGTTCAGAGGTTGAAGCCTTACCCCCACAGTGACTGAATGTGGAGATGGGACCTCTAAGGGCCCAAGGTGGACCTGATCCAACAGAACCGGTGTCCTCATGAGAAGAGGAAGAGACACCACATCTCCGCTCTCTCCACGTGCACAGGAGAAAGGCCAGGTGAGGACACAGAGAGAAGGTGCTGTCTGCACGTCAGGAAGACATGTTCGCCCCCAGCCTGATGGTGCCCTCACCTCAGACTTCCAACCCAGACTGTGAGAAACAAGTGTCTGCGTTTAAGCCTCTGGGTTGTGGTGTTTGTTACAGCAGCCAGAGCTGAGACACCACCCAACCCAAGTTACCCTGCAGCTGAGTTGGGCTCCGACGCAACACGACTCTTACGGTTACCAGTGGGAACAACACCGCCCCTTGACCGGTCAGCGTGCATCTCACAGGCCAAGGTCTGGAGTCCGGGTCCCCCGGGGAGGGTGCCAGAAGGTCCCACCAGTACCTTCTGTGTAGCCACACGCCTGTGTGAGCGCCTGGCAGTGGGTCAGCAGTGCAATCCTTGTCACGGTCACCCCAAGCACACTTCCATCCTTGCACGTCTTATACTGAAACGAGATGACAACGTGGGGACAAGTGGTACCAAGGAACAAAGCAGGAGCCACATTTATCAGCTCTTCCGGTTACATAAGAGGCTGAAAATCCCCCGGTTCTGGAGCTGTGTAACATGGGCAACGCAGGGACTTAGTGGCGAAGCCCCAGACCCAGTGACTCACCTCGATATACGCGGTGTCATTATTTGCATCTTTAATGTGCGGGAACCAGTCTCGAGGAGGTTTGGAGAGATGTTTTGACTCTGTGACGAACCATAATAACTTTGGCCAACCTTGGAAATGAAGGACACATTCCTTTCAGGTGAGTGTTTCCCACAAAAGAGGTGTGAAGGATCACCTCCCCATTCATGACCATATTCCACACCACCACACGCTAGAGGGAACCTCTGGTGTTTCCATCAAGTCGAGGACAGCAGCCACAGCGCAAAAGCCACCGCCAGTCAAATCACGCCACAGGGCAGGCTGACATGTTGTCGGAGACTTTTGTGTGTGGAAAAGAATGTGCCCTGGCTGATTCAATGTAGTACATTCCTTCACAGTGAAGGGCCCGCCTCCTGACAAGGCGCTGACACCGTCATACGCCAACACGGTCATACCTTTGAACTGGGGAATCTCCCCCGTCGGGCTCTTCGGCAGTCCTTTGTGGCAGGCGTCACTGGTCAAGGCAACAGTAACTCCACAGCTGCCAAGCAGGAAGCCGATCTGCTGACTTCCTGCGTCCTGGGAGAGGGCAACAAAGAGAAAAGAGGCACAGAGGCGAGATGACAGCGGCACTCCTGGCAATACAAGGCCTCATCCTGGGTTCTGGGACGCAGGAAACCTCCCTGATCAGCCGTGGTTGCGGCACGGGCTGCGCTCTGCAGAACAGCATCCCAGACTGCCGCGTGCTGCTGTGTGGCTTTGAATGGGGTAGCTACCTTGCATGGCCTCATTTTTCTCAACTGCACCATGCAGAGAAAGGCAGTCCCCTCACAGGTCTGCTGTGAGGGATAAACCAGGAGAGGCAAGTAAGTGGGGCTGGCACCCAGTGGTCTCATAAAAACTCTCAGTTCTGTGAACTACTACTACAGGATGTAAGTATTGTGCAGAACAGAAAGGCTCCAAGAAAACGTCTTCACACTGAATAACTACTGCCTGCCTGATTTTAAACACTCAGAGCAAAGGGCTCTGCCATATTTGATCACACCTAGCAAATAAATGGAGACCTGGTCACCATTACCCACCCTGAGCACGTCTTGTCTCATGAAATAAGAACGTGGGTGATTAGGCAGGTCATCGTGTGTGACACGGATTCTGGTAACACTGAGCACTGGGGGCCTCCAAATAACCAGCACCAGTGTAGGGACACGGCGTCTGCTGCGGGAGGGCAGCCACGGGAAGCGCCAACCTTGTGAGTGTTGTTCCTTACTGCATCCAGCTGCCCTGTGGGAAGTTAACTCAATTCTCTTTCTTTACCCGCGCGGCCACACTAGCTGTGACTCGCGCTGTGCAGGAGCCGGCCCTGCCAGAACCAACATGTCTTGACTGCAGTGAACCCGTCACCTCAGTTCACTCCCACGGGACTCCGCCTGAACCCCTGAACCCTGGCGTGTTGGTGGACCAGATACCTGGCTGTCTGCCACTCTACCCGTTTGCACCTTGCGAAGAAAAACACGAGACACCGTGGTGTTTTCACCCAGGTAAAATCCACAGTATTGACATCTTAAACCTATAGTCTTTCAAGTGAACAGTTTCTATTTTTCTTTTTGTAGATTTAATCCCCCCACCCCGGTGAAAGCCACATCTTTTTCTATGTGGGACTGTGTACAGAAAACCTCCAATGCCCTGTGCAGCCCTGAGGGGACAGGCGGACAGGAATGGTCCCATTTTGGGGGTGCTCACAGTATGTTCCCTTCCAGCAATGCTACTGCAAGCAGAGTTATAATCCGTCACTTTAATACAGGGGTGTCAAACTCATTTTCACCAGGGGTCACATCAGCCTTGCGTTGCCTTCAAAGAGCTGAATGTAATTTTAGGACTGTGTAAATGTAACCACTCCTTAACTAGAGGCAAGGAGCTCGGCGCTGCCGCCGGGTAGAAACAAGGTGCCAACCAGATAAAAGAAGATGGAGGGCCGGGTTTGGCCTGCGGGCCTTGTGTTTGCCGCCTGTGCTTTAGTATGAATTTGTATATCCCACCACTAAACAGCATGACCACACAGTGGGAAAGGGAGACAGGCTCTGAGATCAGGTTCGGCAGCAGGAAGGCATTTCTTTGTGAGTGTGAGTTTGCCACACTGTACAACAAAGAGGGTTTGGGAGCGAGAGCGCCAGTGGGTACCTGCCAAGACCTGCAAAGGGCTGGTGCCCATGCTGAGGGTGCACACTCTGACCCTGACACCCTAGGGGAGGCATGATGTCCCCTGAACCCTGTCTTTCCAACATCTGCTCATGATTTGGCTTCTAAAATGATGGAATCACAAGGATAAAAAGACACCTAAAATACAGAGGGAGAGATGAGAGATCATGTGGGAAGGGGAGTAACTGGGAACAGGACGCCACAATTCAGCATGAAATTCAAATTTCATGCCTGTTCCTCCTTTGTCTAGAAGGGGCTTCTCGTCATCAACAGCTGGACAATACCCACTGAGAACTCCAGTCAAACGTCAACGTAACAACAACTACTATGACTGCTGCACCCACCCTGGGCCGGGGTAAGACCCTGTTGGCCTGCTCTCAGGGCAGCCTGTGTGTCTCCTTCACACACCAAGACCCCTGAACGAACACATGCTTGAACCCAGAGCCTGGAGCACAGCCCTGCATGTAGAGACACCCAACATTCGATGTTAAAATTGCATTCTACCTGGACCCTGAGGACAAGGACAGCAAGGACCCTGGACAGGTCCTGTGCAGCCATCCACCTGGAACTCTCACACCCAGGCCTTGTAAACCTTCCTCTGTCTGGCCTGATGTGCCGCTGGCCGAGTCAGGGAGGCAGCTGCTGCGTCTCAGGAAGAATGTGACGACACTCGCTGCCGGTGCACACACCTGCTGTCACTCCTTCTCCGCGCCGTTTCCCTGGGAATGAGGGTGCTCTGCTCTGCAGGTGGCCACCTGGCTACGGCTCTTCCTCTGCAGAGCCACGCTGTCAAGGATGGTCAGCTCCCTCATCACAAGCTCTCACTAACGACTGATTCTTTTCTAGATGCCAAGAAAATCCAGACCTGCCTTGAGTTTAAACCTTCCCCTTGCTTTCAATCTCCCTCCAATATATAGAGAGTTAAATCACTTCCTAGAAGTCTAGCCTTACCACAGCCTCTCTCACAAGTAACTCCTCCAGCACCAGACAAGCCAAGGGGACAGGTCACTCGACCATCATCTACCCCACCCCGTCTCAGTCTTCTCATCAGCAAGCATCAATCACACCCATGGAAAGGATTCTCTCTCTAATAAATAAGAGGTAACTTCACGGCAAGCCTCTCTCTCGAACCCATTTTTGATTTGTGGCCCCACAACAACTAGCTGGTATTTGTTCAGTTGTGTTACTTGCCCGTCCCAATGGCCGACTAACAGCTGGTTCGCGCCTGTGAGATGAAAAGGCAATAATGAGAGGTGTGATGGAGAAACGGACGCAGAGACAGAGCCAACACA